>JBBGZY010000318.1:335000-625000 GCA_037952925.1 Lithobates clamitans
GTGATTTTAATAATGCTTAAAGTGAAACAATAAAAATGAAATATTTCTTTAAATATTGTGCCTGGGGGGTGTCTATAGTATGCCTGTAAAGTGGCGCAGTTTTCCCATGTTTAGAACAGTACCACAGCAAAATTGCATTTCTAAAGTAAAAAAGTCATTTAAAACTGATCGCGTCTGTAATAAATTATAGATAAAACTCATTGAAAAAAATGGCATGGGTTGCCCCCCAGTCCATTACCAGGCCCTTTTGGTCTGGTATGAATATTAAGGAGAACACCGAACCAAAAATTTAAAACAATTGCATGGGGGTCCCTCCGAAATCCATACCAGGCCCTTCAGGTCTGGTATGGAAATTAAGGGGAAACATGCACCAAATTAAAAAAAAATGGCATAGGGGTCCCCCCAAAATCCATACCAGACCCTTATCCGAGCACACAACCTGGCAGGCCGCAGGAAAAGAGGGGGGGACGAGAGAGCGCCTCCCCTCCTGAACTGTACCAGGCCACTTGCCCTCAACATGGGGAGGGTGCTTTGGCATTGCCCCCCAAATCACCTTGTCCCCATGTTGATGGGGGCAAGGGCCTCATCCCCACAACACTTGACCGGTGGTTGTGGGGGTCTACGGGCGGGGGCTTATCGGAATCTGGAAGCCCCCTTTAACAAGGGGACCCCCAAATCCTGGCCTCCCTCCTATGTGAATTGGTAACGGGTACATTGTACCCCTACCATTTCACAAAAAAAGTGTCAAAGATAGTAAAAAAGACAGGAGAAACTTTGGGACAAGTCCTTTATTAAAAGATAAAAAAATAAAAATGTCCCGCGATGTAAATCCATCTCACGCCTCCTGACGAGCCAAAAAAAGATTAAAAAGCCACAACAGCTCCGCCTCCATGGGAGGCTCCCGCCGAGTGATGCTTCTTCTCGGTGACAGCTTTTATATAGCTGAGGGTGGGGCCACTCAGTGACGTAAACAGGCAACCCCGCGTGGTCAGAGGGGGGCGGGGTCACCCGTTTACGTCACCTGGTGGCCCCGCCCTCAGCTATATAACAGCTGTCACCGAGAAGAAGCGTCACATGGCGGGAGCCTCCCATGGAGGCAGAGCTGTTGTGGCTTTTTTTTTTCCTTTTTTCGGTTTGTCAGCGGCGTGAGATGGATTTACATCCCGGGACATTTTTATCTTTTTATCTTTTAATAAAGGACTTGTCCCAAAGTTTCTCCTGTCTTTTTTACTATCTTTGACACTTTTTTTGTGAAATGGTAGGGGTACAATGTACCCGTTACCAATTCACTTAGGGGGAGGCCAGGATCTGTACAGTTTAGTTAGTAAAATTTAGCTGCCTCACAGTAGCTTATGTGACCCTGGATAATTGCTGTGGGTTCAACTTAAGGTAAGGCTGGAAGGCTCTGCAGATCAGGCCTCTATCACCTCCCCCTGGTTCTGGAGGACGATGGAAACGAGTGGGCGAAGTAATAGAGGCAAGGATCTAAATATTTATTGGAGTTTGACCAATCCCCAGGCAGGAGGTCTGGCGGTAAGATTGGCCCATAAATATTGGAAAGCCTGGCCAGTTGAGCGTTGTTGTCAGGTGGAAGATGGAGTGGTGTGGTAAGGATCGTGAGGCCTGGGAGGGGATCCCAGGGCTGGGGGGCTCTGCCACCAGGCTGGAGCTGAGGATGGAAGGAGACAAAGCTGAAGGGAGGAATCTCCACCACCCTTCAGTCTCATCCAGGAGGCACCCTGTATAGCATTGGAAGACCTGTACAGGGCAAGTAGACCCACCATCCAGGAAACAATATCACAGATGGTCCCCAAAATACAAAAGGCTTGCTCACCATACTGTAAAAATCTTTAAATACTTTATTTAAGATATAAAATATTGCACTAAAAATATGCAAGCAAAAATATTTAAATCACATTAGGTTCAAAACAAGCCGGCTGGCTAATCGCAGCACCCCATCGTCCTGGGATTCGAGAAGTGCAGTGACATCAGCACATCGATCCATCACCTGACGTAATTACGCTTCTCGAATCCCAGAAGGACGGGTAGCTGAGATTAGCTAGCCGACTTGTTTTGATCCTAATGCGATTACATGTGATAGGAGGTCCATGCAATCTGGCAAGCAAGCACTTTATCTATGGTGGAGGCGACTGTCACAGGATCACGCAATTGAAGGTGGCGGATGGTGCGGATGTTACCAAAGAACCTTTTTTATCATTTAACACTGCAATGGAAGTGGTACCAAATATAGAGGTACCAGTGGGGAATGGACCTTTTAGATCACAGACAACCCCAAGGAATTCCCGAGAGGGTAATCATGGGCCCTCCACTAGAGGAAGACAGGGATCATATCAGTCCCCATACAGGGTAAATGATATGAGTAGGAGGGGCCCCCAACAAACTATGTTCAGACCCCATCACAACACCTTCAGAGACCAGGTCACTATCCTGGGGGGCGTTATATGATTTCAAACCCTATCAAAGAGAACAGGTTGGCATCTGCTGAGTTTCGCCATTTGGGGATCTCAAATGCTTCACTCTTTAACCCCCCCGGGAGTTCTAGCTCCTTCACTTAAGGTATTCGGGGATGTGGTTCTTAGAGACCTAGACCAGATGACAATTAAAAAAGAGGAGCGACGTGCTGACGTCATCACACACTACTACGCTGATCCCGGAAGCGACGGGCAGCGCATTGTAGCCGGCCGGCCATTGATTTTATGAACCGAATTTTGTACGATATAATTGTAAGTGTAATTTTTATCTTTAATTAAACTGTGTTAAACTTGCTACACTATGGGAGCCTCTTTCTTTTTATCCATATGGGCGATGAGCGTTTAACCCAACACCTAGAAGATTTGTGGTGGAGAGAAACAGTGGGATCCTTCATTTGCCAAGACCCACGGCTGGGGTTTACAGCCACATGCCTACTTGATCTCTGTGACAGGGGATCAAAGGAGCTGGAAAGGGGCAGTATTTACATTGGTGGAGGAGCCCTTCTGTCATCACATCCTTCCTGGTGATATCACTGTGGTACATACACCGTATGGATCCTTGTCCTTAACCACTTTTTGAAGAAACTTTCCGTCAATGAACTTTTTTTCTTTTCAGATTTTTCTTTGAATGGACTAAATGTGCCCATGTTCTTTGCTGGACAGGGTATCACGTAGTTTTTCACATTAGCACATATTGTCACCTCCCTCACGGGTGTTTAAACCTCTATACTGAGAGGTGTATTTATTGTTGTATTATATATTAAGCACATCATTTCTTAGCGCAGCTACCTGTTGGAATGTAGGAGATGTTGGGTCTGTTTCCTGAGTGGGTGTACACATAGGAGGACACAACGATTCATCTCTACTAGTACTTCTGTGGAATTTGAGATTAAGCCTTTCACTACATGCTCTACGGAGGGGGTCATTTACCTGCTCCAGTGCCCGTGTGGGCTTCAATATGTGGGCAGGACTAAACGCCCCCTCCAGGTAACATTGAATGAACACATTACTAACATCAAGAAACATACCAAACCAAACATTACCTGTTGGTCCATGGCAAGAATCCTTTAGGAACAATTTTTTTGGGAATAGATAAATACCACCCCCACTGGAGAGGGTGCTCTCTGGTGAGGGAAATATCCAGATCCAAAATGTCATGGATCCACAGGATTAAGTGTTACGCCCCCTTCAGGTTGAATGTGGATGTTGATTTAAATGCCTTTATTGATAATTCATAGGGTGCTTTATAGAGATGCGAACTGGATGTGAGCCTTGGGTGCCGATGGTAATGCTGAGGATGGGGGTTCGATCTACATGGGTGGCTTTTTTTGCTACCACCATAGTGGGATACAACATTGGTGACCCCTCTATCCCCCGTGGCCTTTATCTTTCCCCTGTAGGGCTTAGGCCTTTTATGGTATTTCCCCTTTTTAACATGTACATGGTATATGGGTGGTACTGGGTACCTATAAGGCTTTGTGTTATCAGTATAGGCCCTTTTTGAACCTATTAGGATTGGGAGTACGTTTTTGAGAATTGTTATAGATTACATAATACTAGAGGGATGGAATGGGTACTCTCCCCCCCCCCCCCTGTTTAGTACTCTAATCTCTAATATATGCGAGGATTGTTAGTTTTGGGTACATTTTAGACCAATTAGATAGAAGTGTGGGGATATTGCTGTCGTTATTCCACACACTAGAGGTCAGTGCTGAGTCTATCCTTTCTGCCCTTTAGTTCCAAGTTTGGCTTGAAATTAATTGGAGCCCCTATCGAGACCTATATATAAACCATTGTGATTTTAAATAAATAAAACATATAATTTGGCCTTGTGAGTAGAGTCCACTTATGATAGTGGTATGCTATCGCAATCAATAAAAATAAAAATATTCAATAATTGCGCTATTACAAAAATATATAAGTGATAGCTGCCAGCATGTAACAGTGTGGTAGGCAGTGTACAAATGGATATATATGGGACACATGCAGCACTAAAAAGAGGTTTGAGGTGGGATATCCATCCACAGCAAGATGAGGTGGAGGTCGAATCCTGGTATTATTACTGGTTGATAGAAAGAAAAACAGATTATCTGTGATTGATAGAGAGATCAAGGAACTGAAAGATAAACTCCTCCCTTTTAAAACCACACCAGATTATTTATCCCTTTCAACTAATCTTAAAAATCATTTAGAAAAAGAGGATAAAGACCAACGGACTAAAAAACAGAAGAAATACACCCGAGATACCAATGATTACAGGAGCCATCTTGTATTTAATTGGCAAAAGAAAGATGGTGAAACCTCCACTGGACCATCTGGCACAGTTGAGATGGACACTTCTTCTGTAAACACTACTAGTGGAGCAATTCCTTTACCACCAGGCACATATTCCAGTCAAACCACCACGCGTAAGAATGTCCATCCCCCCACTACCCTGAACTACCACAGTAAACCCTTGTATAGGGATCATCCCACCCACAATCCCTCCGGCAATGGGTACCAACATCCCAACAGAGGAAGAGGTAATTCCCCGGGGAGGCAGGGGTAACCCTCGCGGCCGTAGCAGGGGGCCTGGACATATTGAAACTTATACTCACCACAGATCCCCTCAGGTTCACAATAGATCCCCTCAACGCAATCCACATTCAAGGGACTATTCAGAACCATATTACACCTACCGCACTCCCATTCATACCTACAATAGATTTTCACCTTTAAGAGATGAACCTCACACTAGGGACCATTACCAACTTGAAGGGTCACCTTATACATATAACCACTCATACCCAAATCCTCCATACAAAGAGGATTTTCCTCGGGGACCATCTGGGCCCAAAAGAAGAATAGACGGAAACGAGGCTCCAGAGGAGGCTGGAGGGCCAGGAAAAAGAAAACGACATTGAAAATGAGTGGTATTTTTAACCTTAGTCATAAATCCTTTACAAGGGCGGAACTACATGTACTGGATAAGGGTCTCAAGTTTGCTCCTTCTAAAAAGTTGAGCAAATTTGAGACCTTTATCGATGTTCAGAAATTTAAAAGGAAACTTAACATACAACGTCATTTCCTAGTTAATCCTGGGGATGTTGAAGGTACAATTAATACAAATATTACAGCTACAAGCTCAGCAGCCCTTCATACGGGATTGGCCAACCCGTCTTTATTTAACCCCCGTGGTGCGACGGCACCTGCCATTAAAGTTTTTTGCGACCTAGTTCTAAGGATCTAGATGCATTACCCAACAAACGTAATTGTGATCATCCCAACATTAGGATAGGCTTAAAATCTCTCTGTGAACATAAAGATATAGTCATCCGCCCCGCGGATAAGGGGGGTGGGGTGGTTATTTTAGATAAAGAGGACTATCACGAAGAGATGTGCCATAATCTTAGTGATGAAAAGACATACACACTTCTCCCCCGAGATCCAACTAGTGAATTTAGTCACACGAGGTTTCCAACAGGGATTCCTCACTAAAAAAGAAAAGGACTATTTGGTCCCAGTAGGACCACGCAACCCAAGTGATGTACTACCTCCCAAAGGTACATAAAAATAGTACAAAACCCCCTGGTAGACCTATTATAAGCGGTATAGACTCCGTTACATCCAGAGTCGGCCGCTACATAGACTTTTTTCTCCAACCCCTGGTATCTAGGGTTCCATCTTACCTTAAGGACACAGGGGACACTATCCGCCGGCTGGAAAATATAGAATACCAAGACAACCTTATTTTTGTCACGGCGGACTTCACAGCGTTATAAACTTCTATCCCACATAGGTTGGGCCTGGCGGCCGTCGAATACTACATACTATATTACAATACTACTATATTATGGAACTCTTACTGTTTGCAACACAAACAAATTACTTCTGGTATTATAATCAATTCTTTTTGCAGAAGAAAAGCATGGCTATGGGGGCTAAATTTGCCCCCAGCCTCACCAACCTTTTCATGGCCCTCTGGGAGGAGGATGTCGTCTATCCCGCACAGCGACCTGAGCTGTGTTTTTGGGCTAGATATATAGACGACATCCTCCTCCTATGGAAAGGTGATGAAGAGACCCTCCATGAGTTTATGGTGACTCTGAACCATAATGATAGGGGCATCATTCTCACGTACGAACTGAGCACAGTTTCGATACACTTCCTCGATTTGGAGATTGCCATTTCTGACCGTCGGATTGTAACCACCACCTTTTTCAAGCCGACGGACAGGAATGGCTATATCTCCAAGGACAGTTGCCACTACGGCCCCTGGTTGGAGTCTGTCCCCCGTAGTCAATTACTACGCATCCGTAGGAATTGCACCAGCGTTACTGATTTTATTCACCAAGCACAATTTTTGAAAGAACGTTTTCTGGAAAAAGGCTACCAATCCGCCCAGATAGATCATGAGATCACAAAAATGTCCCTTTTAGATCGTAAAACGCTGATATCTGTACGACCGAAGTCAACCCCCAATGATAAATTCAAGTGGTCTCTCTTCACCCAATTCTCTGTCCAGCATAGACAGAATAAACAAATCTTAAACCATCATTGGAGCGTCCTCAGAAGTGACCCTGTCCTGGGCCCCGTGCTCCCTACCAGGGCAGGTGTCACTTTTAGGGGAGCTCCATCATTGCGGAATCGTATTGCCCGCAATGTCATAGAAGCACCCACTAGACTGTCCTTTTTCCCAGAGACTAAAGGATACTATCCCTGTAAGAAATGTAATGTGTGTAGGTACAATCTTTGTGGAAATCGCAGATCAGTATGCTTTGAATCTGCCGTCACTTCCACTATATATCATATTAAACATTTTGTCACACGTACCACGCGTTACACTGTGTACCTCATTACATGCCCTTGCAATATGCAGTATGTGGGTCGCACCATTAGATCATTTAGCATCCGAGTAAATGAACACATTACTGCCATTAAAAAGGCCGCACTAACCACAGTGTTCCTCGTAATTTTTTGGAGTTCCATAATAAGAATCCGAGGGGCTCTAAATTCCAGGTCATAGATAAATTTGTTCCATCATGGAGAGGGGGTCCACGCACCAGGGGGGTATCACAGCTCAAAGTTTTTTGGATCTATCAACTAAAAAGCTATTCCCCCCATGGGTTCAACGTGGATTGGGATATAAACGCCTTTATAAATAAGTCATAACTGGTACGTGTAGTCCTTAATGTATGTGCATGTTACCTTGTTGGCCTGGGTGATATGTATATATACTATCATGTCAGTTTTTGTGGGTCCTTGTTATATAGTCAATGAGCAGGGCCGTATAACATTGGATGGGTATTTTTGTTTTTTATATATGGTGTTTATTTTTTATTTATATTTAATTACATATTTTAGTTTTATTTTTAATTTCCCTATGGCTGTAATACCATGTAGAGGGATCTATAGGACATATAGGTAATAATACTTAACCTGCCTATTGTTTGTCTGATTAAATATATATACTTGTGTCCATCATTTTCCCCATGTAATCCAAAATGCTCAAATTCATGATTTCGTCACATGACTCTGTATAGAGCACCGATTGGTGGATCACCAGGGAGTATACTCTGCAGTGTCAGCAATGAATGTTTTCCACACTGAATTAAACACTGAGTAATGGCTTGACACAGCTGCTTAGCAGGTCCATACAAATTGTTTATGTAATTACCCAAGTCTACACAGCTGATTTATATGTGGTTTAATTATCTGTGTATATATGCAAGCGTGATACAGGCATTCAGGCTTATGCCCCAGTGGAAGGACGATGGTCCGAAACATGTCGGGTTGCTAATGCCTATAGATGCCCTGCTATCACGCGATTTTACTTGATTTTGTTTTATTTTATTTTTTTCGTGATCATGTTTTTATATTATAGTTCATTGTCCAGCACTTTTGTAGCTTTTCAATAAAAGCTTTTCTATAACGGATTCATGCCCTATGTGGAGGAATTTTTTTATTCTTGTCTCCTTTTATGAATGGGACTTGGTTGAGCTATAACTGATTCTCCTGGCACACTCCTTCCATCGGAAGAAGATCTCTGGATTGATCGAGAACCCCCACACTATCGAATGGTGATGGTCGTCTTTGATGCGACTTCATATCGGGACCTCTTCAGCCAGATACCCCCGGGATTGTTAGATCCCCCAAACCTGTAAGACACTCCAGCGTACGGTGACTGTGTCCACCCTTTCCGGTAAGGATATTCATTTCTACTACGTGTTGCCTGCATTTGAGACTTAGAAGATCCACACGCAAGGTGTCCCCTTATACAGAATTGGTTCCAGCCCTCACTCCGTGTGAAGTTTCTGCACCGTTTACATCTATGAACCCCCTTGCAGTTATGAACTGATATACTGTTCACTATATTTATGGATTTTTTGTTTTTTTCTTCATAAGTTAGATGTTTTCCTCTGATACACATAACCTAAGAGATATTGGTTATACGTATAGCACCTTTTCACAGTCACAGGTTGAAAATGCTATCGCAATATTTAATAGAATTTTTTTAAGTAATTAGGTCCTGACATTAATACCTAGGAGAAACAGATTAATATGAGCATGTTCATCTGTGCGTTGGTTTAATTTCGGAACAATAGCTATATAGTATTTGCCTGTTATTACTTAATTCGACATATCCCTTTTAATTGTATTCTTTAGGTTCTATTTTGAAATATACTCCCCTGGGTTAGTTCTGGCATATGTAATAGTTTGCCTTTCTCACACATGGAGTTTTGAGATCCCCCACCCGAGACTCAGATCGAGGCGTGGTTCTTCCTGTTTACTATTTAGCGCGATAAGTCAGTGCGCCACCCGTGCCCCAGGAGGATGTCAACTTGTGCCGAAACGCACGTCGGGAGGTGTGACGTGCTGACGTCATCGCACTGAGGTCCTGAGCTGGCTGGGTTTTTACAAATGATGCTATGATTTTACGCTCTTACGCTCTTGTAAGTGCAATTTAACCTGTGTGTTACATATTACACCATGGTGAGTTTTCTTTTATTGGGTATAACTGCCTATATAATTGGATAACGGAGTCACCCTAACCCTGATTGGGGGGTGTTCTGTCTAATATACACCAAGGAACCATTGTGTGCTGGCAATTTACATCCCTTGGATAAAGGCCCTGGCTGGGTTAAAAGCCTCAAGCACGATTAAGCTTGCCCTCTGGTAAGCATGCAATTTTTGTGGTGGCGGTTCACAAGTCTGTAGCGGTGTTTGGGTGCTGTTTCGAACAGTGAAAATACAGGATACGCACATTCACCTATGTTTGATGGACTTTACTATATATAACCTCTAATTGGGGATTTTGAATTGTGGTTCATTCACTATTGAATTGTGGTTCATTCATTTATTGCCAATCACTTTACGTTTGTCACTCATTAGCGCGGCTTCATTTTTTCTTTTTTACTGTTTTGGTGTGTATCTCACTTTAAGCCGCTGCTTTCTCTTTTTTTTATAAATATATTGTATTTATTAATTTCACTTAGGGCAGTAATTTTTTATATTATTAACCTTTTTTATCACATTGGGAGTTTGTTTTTATTAGGGATGAGCTTTCTGTTCGGGTCGAACATGAATTCGACACGAACATTGGCTGTTCGCCGGTTCCTCGAAAAACCGAACAATATGGGCCATTCGCGCCAAATTTGAGCGGCGCGTAATGGCCCATAATGCACTGCGGGAGCGCAGTGCATTGCTGTATGATGATTGGCCAGAGCATGCACCATGACCTGCAAGCTTTGGCCAATCACAGCGCCCTCAGCTAAGAGAGCCATAATTGGCCAAAGGCAGGGTGCCTTTCGCCAGTCATGGCTCAGAGGGACTAAGTCCACACCCCACACTATATAAGGCCGCCTGCACGTCGGCCTCGTGTAGTGTGTTGTTGGCATGGACGGTGAGAGAGTCTCATTTAGATTGAGCAGGCAGGCAGGCAGATTATTCAGTTAGCTGCAGTGTATTTAATATATATATATACAGGTAGTCTCATATATATATATATATATATATATATATATATTCACTGCATACAGTTTAGCTATATCTCACTGCAGGCCGTTCCTGGTGCACTGTTTCTAATATTTATTTAATATATATATATATATATATATATATATACATATATATATATATATATATATATATATACATATATATATATATATATATTCCTGGTGTACTGTTTCTAATATACTTCAGGCAATGTATACAGTGCTGTGTGCACCCATAGTGCAGTTGCTTATACTTTTCTGGTGGTCAATACAGTACACCCATAGTTGTTATTACACTTCTGTTGGTGTACACAGTACCGTGCACCCCTAGTGCAGGTGCTACAACTTTCCTGGTGGTGTACTCAATACATACAGTACAGTGCACCCATCGTTGTTATTACACTTATGTTGGTGTACACAGTACCGAGCACCCCTAGTGCAGTTGCTACTACTTTCCTAGTGGTTTACACAATACATAAAGTGTACCCATAGTTGATATTATACTTCTGTTGGTGTACACAGTATCGTGCACCCCTAGTGCAGTTGCTACTACTTTCCTGGTGGTGTACACAATACATACAGTGCACCCATAGTTGTTCTTACACTCCTGTTGGTGTACACAGTACCGCAAACCCCTAGTGCAGTTGCTACTACTTTCCTGGTGGTGTACACAATACATACAGTGCACCCATAGTTGTTCTTACACTTCTGTTGGTGTACACAGTACCATGCCCCCGTAGTGCAGTTGCTAGTGCTACAACTTTTCTGGTGGTGTACACAGTACACAATACATACAGTACACCCATAGTTGTTATTACACTTCTGTTGGTGTACACAGTACAGTGTACCCCTAGTGCAGTTGCTACTACTTTCCTGGTGGTGTACACAGTACAGTGTAGTGTTTTTTTGCTAAACAAAATTTACAGTATGTCTGGAAGGCCACCAAGGAGAGACAGATGCTCACAGGCAACTAAAAGAGGGCAAGTAGGCTCTGTGTCTACAGTCGACAGTGCTGGTCATGGACACGGTGCATCCTCAGCACGTGGCCGTGGGGCACGCTTGTCCTTTTTTTCTGCAGCTGGCCCTGTTATTGAGCCACAACATGCAGAAGAGTTGGTGGAATGGATAACAAAGCCGTCCTCATCCTCCTCATCCTCTGTCACCCAGGCTCAGAGTAGTTTGTCTGCCAATGCAGCGGCCTAGTCCATTGGCTCCATGTCAACAGTCACTCCTTCCTTAGCCCCACCATCATGCATGGAGAAGTCCCCTGAACTATTCGACCACAGTGTCGGTTACATGCTGCAGGAGGATGCGCAGCGATTTGAAGGCTCCGATGAGGGTACCCAGGTTGAGGAAGGGAGTAACGTCAGCCTAGAGAGAGGGGGTGCCCAAGAAGATCAAGAAACTGGCAGTCATGTTCCCCCAGCTGCAGCATACTGCCAAGTTTGCTCCAGTGACAAGGAGGGAGGGGATGATAAGGTCACTGGCTCAACGTGGGTGCCTGATAGAAGAGAGGAGGAGGAGGAGGCACATATCCAATGAGGTAGGATGCCCTCCAGGGGGCAGCTTAAGGGCAGCCACCCTTTTGCATCATACCACAGAGCTTAGCAGGTGCAGGGCGCTGCTGACTCCCCACATATTTTAAAAAGTTTTTTGGTGTGGGAATTTTTTGACACGTGTGCAGCAGATCGCACCGTTGCTGTTTGCAACATATGTCTGAAACGTATCAAGCGTGGCCAGAACAGCAGCCGCTTGGGCACCACATGCTGACGGGTTTAACCACCAGCCCAGGGTGATTCTGAAGGGATTCGAGTGCCTGTTTCTGTTTAGTAGAGAAATTGTTAGTATGAGGGTTTTCAAGATCAATCTTATCTATCTCGTTAGTAATCTGTTGAACAAAAGCCCAAATATTGGGGTTAGTGCTGAGAATGGGAAAGGCTTGAGATTTTGGTTTAAAAGAGGTAAGTGGGGGAAGGGGACACCAGGGACGATGACGCCATCCATGAGAGGGAATGGAGACGCATCATCGCCAGTGTGTCCCTCCTCCCACAATTCGGTCAAATCATCAATAACCAACTGCACAGCATAGGTAAGTATAACATATTTGTTTAAAAAAAAATAGAAGGAACCTTTACAACCCCTTCAACCCTCTTGGGCATGTTCACCAGAGTTCACCAGAGCTTTACAGGTTGCCACTGGAGTCCTCTTCCACTCCTCCATGACGACATCACAGAGCTGGTGAATGTTAGAGACCTTGCGCTCCTCCACCTTCTGTTTGAGGATGCCCCACAGATGCTCAATAGGGTTTAGGTCTGGAGACATGCTTGGCCAGTCCATCACCTTTACCCTCAGCTTCTTTAGCAGGGCAGGGGTCGTCTTGGACGTGTGTTTGAGGTCGTTATCATGTTGGAATACTGCCCTGCGGCCCAGTCTCTGAAGGCAGGGGATCATGCTCTGCTCCAGTATGTAGCACCCTGGAGTTTAGGCAAGGTTGCTCCTTACAAGTTTACTTGCCAGGAGTAGTTATCCTGGTTGATTGCTAGAGATCTATTGATTTCTCCATACGTTTTGGCCTGAAGCAAATACTGGAGCAGTATTCTCACCAACCGGGGACGGCGAAGAATCGGGAAACTTCAGTGGGAATCGAGCCGGGGACCCAGCCAGCGGAGGTGAGGCTTGCAGAGCAGCCTGGGGTGTCAAGCCAAGGACCGAGCAGGCCAGCGGGGTGAAGCTTGGGAGGTATCTAGAATGCCAAGCTAGAATAAAAAGCGCAGGGATGATCAAATACCACCAAAAGAAAGCTTTATTTGTGGGAAAAAAAAGGACATCAATTTTGTTTGGGAGCCACGTCGCATGACCGCACAATTGTCAGTTAAAGCGACGCAGTGCCGAATCGCAAAAAGTGCTCTGGTCAAGAAGGGTCAAGAAGGGGGTAAATTCTGCTGGGGCTGAAGTGCTTAAACAGGGGGAGAAAAATTAGGCCTTAGGCGGTGGTGGTGGTGCCACAACACTGCAACCCCTCACAGATACTCTTGTTAAGCACAGGAACGATCCCTGCTGTTAAATATTTGATCAAAAATTGTAATTACATGCCCCTTGTAAAACAGGGGCAGAAAAATTGGGCCTTAGGCAGTGGTGGTGGTGCCACAACACTGCAACCCCTCACAGATACTCTTGTTGAGTGCAGGAACAAGCCCTGCTGTTAAATATTTGATCCAAAATTGTAATTATGTGCCCCTGTTAAACAAAAGGAGGTTGGGGAGGGAAAAAGGGAAGGGGGGCGGGGAAGGATGGGTTGGGAAAAGGGGAACTGTAAGAGGAATGGGGGGAAACAAAAAAGGGGGGAAAGGGAGAGTGAGGAGGGGAGGAAAGGAGAGGGGAGGGGGGAAGAAAGGAAAGCAGGGAAGGGAAAACAGGGGAAGGGAGGGGGGAAAAAAGGGGGGAAAGGATGAAAGGAAGGAAGGGGAGGAGGAGAGGGAAGAAGGAAAAGAAAGGGGGGGGGGACCAGATTGGGGAGAGGAAAAAAAGGAAAGAAGGAAAAAAGGGGGGGTGGGGGGAAAAAAAGAAGAGAAGAATAAAACCTGCACCCTGGGGAACATCAAACACATAGTGCAAGAGCATAGATAATGAAAAACCCACCCAATAATGAAATGGAATTTAGATGACACCCGGGATTGGGCTAACAATGTTCAGGAGCTGGAAGAATTGATATGGAAAAGTCTAAAAATAAATTGAAATGACATAAGATTAATCCAAAAGGAAAATAATTGAAAATAGTTCCCATAACCAGCCAGGGGGTGTAGAGTCAAACAACACTCACCCATGTTGGGGAGCAGTGATCGTGGACCGAACATCATAGGGCTGGAGGGAGAGATAAAGCCAAGTCCATAAACTGAGTCCATAAGTAATAAACAGGGCCTACCTTCCTGAGGCTGCAAGTTTGAAAAATCCTGGGTGTCAGCTGTCATAATGAAGGCGGACGTTCGGTCGCCTTAAGAACCCCCAACCCGGATATATGTGTGGGCACCGCAACTACGCCGAGCGCCGACGTCACCGGGTCCGACTCTCCCAACTGCGTGTGCATGAAAGCCGCAATGCGTGTGCGCAGAGCCCTAAAGCATTCGACGCTGGCCAGCGTCATCAGAGGGCAGCAAGGGGAGGAAACCTAGCTCAAAGGAGGGTTATCCCCTTACTGGAGAGGCGCATGCCCGCCACAAGGGGGAGAATAAACTCCTCAAGCCGCTGAGAGTATTGGAGGGTAATGCTGTTAGAATAAACATGAATAAAGCAGTGAAGAACAAGAATATCAGGCAGTTAATGTACCAGACAGGGGTAGGACGGTAAAAATACCCAACGTCCGGAGTGGGACATGACCGCAAGATTGTTGAACCAATAGTTATACAGAATTACAAAAAACTATTCTTACAAAGCACAGAATCTCTCCGAATTAAGCCTAACAGTATTTAAATTAAATCTGAAAGACAAGGACATAGACATATACTTGAGTATACATTAATAAAGGACTGAACTATTCTAGTACACCACCTCTTCTTTTCCCCTTCCCTTCCCTTCCTCTTTCTTTCCTTGCACTTTTTCCCTTCCCCCTCCTCCTTTCCTCCCCCCTTCCCCCCCCCTCCCCGTTCTTCCTTCCTTTCCTTTTTCTCCTTCCCCGTTTTTCTTGTCTTTAATGCAATACTCCAATATAAATATGCCTTTGGCAATACAGTTGTGTTTCAGATTTTTGTGTTACTGTAATTCTACAATTATATGTGTTATAGATGTTTTGGTTTGACGCCTCCTGAGGAAGCGGCATTGGCCACGAATCTGTTGAGGTCAACGTCTATACCCACATCATTGTGCCTCTACACATCCGTGGGGGGTTTTCAAATGTCAATTTTAATGTCATTGTCATATGCATTTTTTGCAACAATCATTTTGTTGTCTTTGTTGTCATTTGTATTTTTTGTAATTGTATAATAAATTCTATTTTTATCTAATGCTCTATATTTGGGTACTGTGATAGTCCTAAACTCTTCCTGGTGATTAAGGGCAATTTTTGGAGTAGCCCTTGTCCAATCTCCCTTCTCTCTTTATCATTTTTATGAATGTGAGATGATCAACAGAGTCTGTGGACAGGCGCACTCATGTGTGTTCAGAAAGAACGCTGGATGCAGGACAGGCCAGTAGCTCAATTGCATATTGAGCAAGCTCTGGCCAGTGGTCCATCCTCAAGACCCAGTAACCCAGTGGATGTTCCCTCATATGCCCCCTGCAGCTGCCTTTCACTGTATCCTGTCTGCTGCCTTTGGATGGCCAGGGTGCGTGCTCCGCTCGGTGGGGGACGCTTGAGGTAGGTGGGGCGCTGGACCATTGAGAGGACAGTTTGTGAGCCATGCCATAAGATCAATAGGGTACTTAATATATGGTTTTGTCATGATTTGTCATATTAACTGTTTGTTTCTCTGTATTCATTATTATTAGAGCCATTATCGCATACTGGCAATTACTTACTCCCCTGAAGAAGTCATTGTTTGGCGAAACATGTAGGGATCTCTACCAGTAATTGCTGTTGCATGGAAATCTTGGCCAGTATCGATCAATTGTATATTCTGTATTTTATGCACCTATGACTTGCTATGTTTGATGGTTTTATGTAATAAAAAGTAATTTTATACTATAAACATATTGCTTATTATTATATGCTAGGCACGGGTATAATCCCTAGCTTCTACCCTACATTTATATGGTTATGCAGTGTTTATGCAGTGGCCACGATTCTTCTCCTCTGGGGTCTCTCAGCGGTGCTGGTGGCTTCTCCTCTTCTTGAGTGCCCCGTCGGAGAAGCACTCTCCTTCGGGACACACGTGCGGGCACGCTTCCGTATCCTGCTGCTGCGTCTGTTGACACAGACAGCAGAACTCAGCTCCCCGGCGCTCACGTCACTGGATTTGATTGACAGCAGCGGGAGCCAATGGCTAGAGCTGGTGTGCTCATTCCCATCGCAGGAATTACGGGTTTCAGGTAAGTATAACGGGGGCTCGGGGGAGCTGATGCATTAAAGAAGGTTTTTCACGTTAATGCATAGAATGTATTAAGATGAAAAACGCAGAGGATTTACAACCCCTTTAAGGCAGTGCTGCAAAATAATGGTGGCCACACAAAATATTGACACTTTGGACCCAATTTGGACATTTCCACTTAGGGGTGAACTCACTTGTGTTGCCAGCAGTTTAGACATTTTTGGCTGTGTGTTGAGTTGGAGAGCAAACTTAGCCACCCTAGAACAGGAAGTCTGAGAAAAGCAGGGAGATTAAAAAAAAGGAAGAGAGATAGAAAGTGCATTCTACCTATATATAAATATATAAATATATTGCATTTTATTTTATTTATAAAAGAATGTGGGTTTAGTGATACTTTAAAGCCTAAGTTTAGCCAAAAATTAAAAACAACACAAGGGTTGGTACTTATAATTAATGTGTTGTGTCCCTTGTACTGCTGTGTGGTGCTTTTGTTGAAATCTTCCATGATCCGATCCCCCCATACCCTCACAGCTCTAATTTTATTGAATGCTTAAAGAAAATACAGCTTTACCTTATTTATTTTGCAAATAAATATTCCTATCATATGCACTCATCAAGACTGCTGACAATGCCCACCGTTTCAGTTCTCCTCCATCCATAGAAGCTTTATTATAGCTTCCATAAATGTAAAACAATCTATGAATGGAGGATGGGTGGATAAATATAAAAGGTCTGCCTTCTCCATTCATAGAATGTTTTTCATTACAGAAGCTATAGTAAAGCTTCTATGAATAGAGGGGGGGTGGAGGTTGGCCATAGTCTGCACTCTTGATGAGAGCATATGACAGGTCCTTCAGCTATAAAATCACCCTGCAACACCAGAGGTTTATAGTGGTGAGAATAAGGGGGGGCATCAGAAGATGGAAGTATTCAACTAAAGCATCAGCTTTTGGCACAAGGGACACATCACATTGATTGTAGGTAATGTCCCTAAACTTAGGCTTTAAATAAACCCACTGCAGGCTTCTTTCTGTCTCCATCATACACAAAGGACACTACATAGCAAATACTTAATTAAGTACACTCTCAGTGACCCTATCAGAAATTTGAAGTAAGGGGACAAGTTATAGTAAACTGGGTGAACCTTCTGACTTGGTTGCATTGTTTGCTGGACAGCATTTTCAGCTCAGTCACTGACTTCACTGAGAATTGTGCTATACATATTTTTTGGTTATATAAAAATATGTTTATTAATATATTTTTAATAACCATTTATTACAATGTATTTCCATACTTCAGTGTGTACAGCGCATACTGGGGTGTCTTAAGCAACCCAGTACTAGCTCTGCACTTGTTAATAGCTCCTGCACTTGGGCATCAAAATACTGTTCATGTGCACGTAGATACAATTTCTTTTCAAATTCATCTCAAAGAATGTAATACTTCCCAGCTACTGAATTCACACTTATGCCCTGTACACACGGTCGGACATTGATCGGACATTCCGACAACAATATCCATGGATTTTTTCCGACGGGTGTTGGCTCGAACTTGTCTTGCATACACACGGTCACACAAAGTTGTCGGAAAATCCGATCGTTCTGAACGTGGTGACGTAAAACGCGTACATCGGGACTATAAACGGGGCAGTAGCCAATAGCTTTCGTTTCTTAATTTATTCTGAGCATGCGTGGCACTTTGTGTGTCGGATTTGTGTACACACGATCAGAGTTTCCGACAACGGATTTTGTTGTCGGAAAATTTTATAGCCTGCTCTCAAACTCTGTGTGTCGGAAAATCTGATGGAAAAAGTCCGATGGAGCCCACACACGGTCGGAATTTCCGACAACACGCTCCGATCGCACATTTTCCGTCGTAAAATCCGACCGTGTGTAGGGGGCATTAGACATTCAGTGACATCTAGCTACATTTACACAAAGAAGAAATGTATGCGTTTTGGGACCGTTTAGCCTGGTTTCCAGCAGCTAAACATGTGTAAATGCATTTAAAAGCATATAAACGCATGAAAACTCAAGTACATCTAGCAGCAGGGGACAATAATCTAAGACATATAACATATATTTATACTCCCCAGATCAATTTCACCTGCTAAATACAGGTGGCCCATGTGCACAAAGCCCAAAGAATTAGACAGCGCCATCTCTTCTTGGTGCATTTTTCAGAGAATGTGCCCTGGCCTGTGTTCTCAGAACATCTGTACACCAGCTTTCTGAAATCCTAAAGTAGCAGTCTCACGCTAACCACTTTTTGGCTACAAATGTATAAATATACCATTTTTTACATTTGCCTGGTTAAAATAAAATATAAAAAAACAAACATACAAAGTGCATGACATTCGTCCAGCCAAAAATCATAAGCTGAAAAAATAGCTGAATATTGCAACTTAAACTGCAATATTCACTTTTAATTCAGATATTTCCCTTGCAATACTTTTTCTCTCAAACTAAATGTTCTCAGTCTGGTGGTCAGCATCATTCAACCCACTTCCTCTGAGCCCAGGTTGTCCTGGGCCTGCGCCAGCCTGTAAGTGGACAATGAAAGGAGAGGCCAAACAGAGATAAGCCTATCTTTGTCACTCTGCTTTCTCCTATAACCCCCGCTGTCCTACTACCACAGTTCTTAAGTGTTGAGTAGATCACATTACCACCTTGCTGACGCTCCAATATTCCTAGTGTACTGTGCTGAACCCCGCTAGCCCTTTTTTCCTGTCTATCCCAGGCGCTTTTGTGTTCCTCATATGGGAGGGTTGAGAAAGGGGGGCCAGTGCTGATCAGTGCGCCATAAGAGCAGACAGCAGTGTGTCATTGCCATTTTCCACTCTGCATATGGGGGAAATCACTGCCATACTGACCCCTATACACTGCATTGCCCTGTTGACCTCTGTCTTGTGCTCAGGAGGGGGGGGGGTCAGCCAGGCAGAGGGCTGGGGTCAGTAAGACGAAGGAAGGGGGGTCAGCAGAGCAGAGGATGAGGGGTCAGTAGGACAGAAGACAGGAGTCAGCATGGTGGAGGACAGGAGTAAATAGGGCAGTCTTTTGCCCTGCTGACCCCTGTCCTCTGTTCTGCTGACCCCTGTTCTTTGCCCTATTAACCCCTGTACACTAACCTGCTTACCCCTGTCCTAAGCACTTCTGAACCCTTGTACATTGCCCTGCAGACCCCTGTCCTCCGCCCTGCTGAGCTCCAATAAACTTCCCTATTGACCTTTCATCTCCCCCCTCCTCTGCCCTATTGACCACTCAATACGCTGCCCTATTGACCCCTGTAAACTGCCCTGCTGACCTACTGTCCTCTGCCCCTCTGCTAGCCTGTACACTGCCCTGCTGACCCCTGTCCTAAGCCCTACTGACCCCCTGTACACTGCCTTGCTGACCCCTGTCCTTTCCCTGCTGACCTACTGTCCTCTTCCATGCTGACCTCCCACCATCCACCCTGCTGACCCCTATACACAGCCCTACTGACCCCATGTACAGTGCCCTTCTGAACCCTGTCCACCTCCCTGATGGCCCCTTTCCTTTGCTCAGCTGATCCCTGTCCTCTACCCCACTGCCCCCTGTTCTCCATCCTGCTGACCCCTGTCCTCTACTGTGCTGAAACCTGTACACTCTTCTGCTGACCATATTCTCTGCTCTATTGACCCCATGTACACTGCCTTTCTGACGTCCTGTTCGCTGCCCTGCTGACCCAGTCCCCCCTACACTGCCCTGCTGACCCACTGTACCCCAGCCTCTACATACTACTGACCCCTGGACACCGTCCTTTATACTACTTACACTGGCCAGAACTCAACTCAGCCAGTGGGTCCAGGACTCAGAGCAGGCAGCCAGAGCATAACTGAGGCCAGCCAGGCCTGAAACTAGTCACACAAGTCATCCTGCAGTACTAGTTGTTCTGCCTTCACGATGGACTCCTGCATCAGACTTGTAAAAAATTGTGAATGGAAGGGTATGTCAAGTTTCCTGCTGAAGCAAAAGCTGGCCATAGATAGATCGAAGGTTATGCTGTTATGTACTTTCCTGAGCTTTTTGGTGGTACCGCCCCCTACTGGGGCAAACTGTTAAAAGAGGTAACCACCTCTAGTTCAGGTTGGTCCCAGGTCACTCCATGCATGGGAAGGAACCTGAAGCTTTGCTGAACATGTGACTTTGCCTTTGTGATCACCCGTTGGCAGGAACATAGTCTGGGTTTTAGGACATGGGTTCATGGACTTATGTAATTGCTTTGTTGACTCTTGTTGGCATCATGGGTGCCCATACTCATTCACATAGGAGACACCATGATCTGGGGGCCCCCTTGTTAATTACTGGGCCAGAGTTGTGGGGAAGAGGCCCTTGTACCCATCAACATGGTAACAAAGTGCTTGAGGGGGGGGGGTGCGCTCGCTCGTCCCCCCGCTTTCCTGGGCTGCTGGGCTTCATGCTCATATATGGGTCAGCTATTAATTTTGGGCTGACCCCATGCCATTTTGGGGTTT
Source organism: Lithobates clamitans (assembly GCA_037952925.1). NCBI lineage: Eukaryota > Metazoa > Chordata > Amphibia > Anura > Ranidae > Lithobates > Lithobates clamitans. The sequence goes on from JBBGZY010000318.1 coordinate 355,984, forward strand.
CCCTTTTAAAATCCATACCAGACACTGTTTTTTTTCAGAATTTGTATTTGCTGGAAATTCTGTTTACATTCAGCTGTCAGAAGTAAAGCCAGCTGACAGCTAATGAGTCATCTGTTTTTAAGGACTTACTGCTGGTTCACACAGGGGCAACACGACTTGCAGGTTGATTCACCGAGGCAACCTGCACACGACTTCAGCGGCGACTTGAAAAACGACTTCTGTATAGAAGTCAATGCAAGTCGCCTGAAGTTGCCCCAAAAATAGTACAGGAACCTTTTTCTAAGTCGGAGCGACTTGCGTCGCTCCTATTAGAACTGTTCCGTAGTACAGAACAGGACGCGACTTGTCAGGCGGCTAAGTCACCTGACAAGTCGCCCCTGTGTGAACCAGGGCTTAGCGGCCGGCTTCCTGGCCTGCTCCTTAACAGCCAGCTATTCTTCACACAGAGTTTGAATCGGCATTTATTTTTTGATCGATCTGAATTTTGACACAGACAGTGGGACTCATCACTGGCTGTGACTGACAGCAGCAGCAGCCAATTGCTCTAATGCCTGTCTGAGCCAATGAGGAGGGAGAGAGCAGACAGAGCCTCGTTGGAAGGGGGGGGGGGAAACTGCATGCAGAAGGTTTTAGCCTTAATGCATTGAATGCATTAAGGTAAAAGAAAAACCTTCTGCTTTTAGAACCACTTCAAAAACAAACAAAAAAAAGCTGCGCCTCGGTGATCCTTGATCTCGTCCATGTCATTCAGGTAGATCATGTAACCAGACTAGAGCACCCTAAGTATAGGTAAGTATAACATCTTCCTTTTACAGAGTAGTTAGAATAAGCGTTAGAAGGGATCACCCCACCCCCAGAGTAGTACAGTGTCACTATGGTGACACTGAGCTGCTCTGGGGTCAGCATGTAAAAATTAAAAAAAAAAAGTTTAAAAAGTTGCATAAAAAATTATTTACATTTTTGTTACTGTCACTAGTCAGTATTCCTGATCACTGTATTCCTGATGATGCTATATTGCACTGGTGACAGTATGTAAAAAAATAATTGTGAAAAAACCTAAAAAGGTTTGACAAAAAATTACAACTTCAAAAAACTCGCCATGTCTCTAAATACCTTGGACTGTCTACTTTCCAAAAGGGGGTCATTTGGGGGAATTTGTACTGTCCTGGCATTTTGGTGCCTCAAGAAATGAGATAGGCCATCAGTACATCAGGTGTGACCAATTTTCTAATATACTGTATATACCATAGTTTGTAGACTCTATAACTTTCATGCAAAACCAATTATTATACACTTATTGGGATTGTGTTTTAGTAAAAACATGTAGTAAATAACATTTTGGCCTAAATTTATGAAGAAATTTGATTTTATCGGATATGTTTTTTAATAGAAAGTAGAAAATATAATTATTTTTTCAAAATTTTCGGTCTTTTTCCGTTTATATAATAAAAACTAAAAAAACAGTGGTGATCAAATACCACCAAAAGGAAGCTCTATTTGTGTGTGTAGCACAGCCCCCCAGAGGGCTGCTAGGATTTACCTGCTCATATGCATCACCATGACCCTGTGAACCTTCCAACCTACCTGACACTCTGGGTTCAGACATCTTTAATGAACACCTTTTAATAACACGTCACACAAGCCAATATGTTTTTATTATCTCAGCTTTTACTGAAATAGGCAACGCAGTCCTTAAGTTACAAAGAAGGGTAATGGTTCAACCAAATTCTTAATAACAGCCCAGACTCAGTTGAAGAATTCCCCAAAAACAGCTTCAAGAACAGTTTCACTGTGTGGAAATATAACACTCATGCATTTACAATGAGATACCACCTTAAGGATAACCTGTGGGACAATGAAAAGTTAGATGTTCAATGCGGATAATTACACTCTAAAGGGGAACCCCAGGCTGGCCTATTCAACCTTTATATCCTAATGAGAAAAGAGATAGAATAATAATGGTGTAGGGCCCTTTAAGTAGTATACACAGCAATGTCCTAGGTGCAGACCTGATAGTCTTCACCGGCAGGTGGAGTTCATTAGATCATATCCGATAAGGCATAGTGAGGTATTAATGGTATTAAGGTATTAATGGACTGATTGGCTTAAAGCAAGCTAAAGGTATTCCTTGAAAGGATGGCAGGTAACGGTGTCTATGTACAGTGTTCAAATGGAAGTGCAGTAAAGTGTTCCCAAGGTAAAGGTGTCTGTACACAGTGTTCCAATACAATGACAAAGGAGGTATTGGGCTCACCAATATGACAGTCATGGGTGCCCAGCATTAAAGGGATATGACTATAGATATTCTGACTCCGATTGTTGTGAAGCGACTATCCCTTGTGAGACCTCTATGCCTGGCCTGTATAAGATATAATCACTGAGGACAATCCTCATCAGATAGTTTGAACTCACCAAATACCGATTCCATCCACAAGATGCTTATTCTGAACATCAGGTTACAGCAGATGACAGGATACAAACATATTAATAGGTTGTAGTATTTATGCGGTCAAAAAATTATATTGTCTGTAGCTTACAATGCAAAATACATGTGCCCTGTTACATGTGGCTTGTAGCTGCATCCATGACACAGGAAGTACAATCACAGGAAGAAGGGTGGAGCATTACATACAAAGGAAGTGTGTCATAACATAAGGGAAAAAGAACATAAGAAACAAGTGCATTACCACAAAAGGTCACTAGATGGCAGCATGTGAACTAAATATAAAATGTCCATATAAAATGGTCAAGAAAACAATCTATATAAATTTAATGCCCCGTTGGGGCAGCACACTCCCCGCCTGGCATGGTAAATGTCACCATATACACCAGAATGGTAGTTATGCAACTACAAATAACAAACAGTGTAATTTGCTAGATGTCTTAAAGACCTGAAAGACATAAAAGGAACATGCATATAATGCAATAACAACTCTTAATTCAAGGCTTCAAGTTATGTCAACTAAAATTCAAGACACTTTCTTCTTGAAGTCACAGGTAGAATCCAGCAGCGTAGGCATACAAGTTCATTCTCCAAAGGGCAAGAGCAGAATAAGTTCCGTGATAGGTCTGATGAAAGTCTTTACAGTCCCTTGTCTTGAAACCTTCACCTCCACCTTACGTACCTTACCGTCATTGCTAGGAATGCACTTTACAATAAGTTCCATGGGCCATTTGATTCTTTCAGCTTGCTGGTCCTTAAGCAGAACGAGATCTCCAACTTGTATGTTAGGGTTCAACCGTTGCCATTTCCTGCGTCCTTGCAGAATAGAAAGATACTCCATCTTCCAATGATTCCAGAAGCAGTTGGCGAGGCGTTGTACTCGCTTCCACATAGCACAGATTTCCTGCTTTAAAGTTTCCAGGTGGAACAGGAACAGACCCAAGCTCCTGGTTAAGAAGAGTAGCTGGGGTAAGGATAGTTGGGGTCTCTGGAACTTTGGACATTGGAACAGTGGTCTTGAATTGATTATGGCAGATGCCTCCGCCAGGAAGGTGGTTAGAATCTCGTGAGTAAGTCTTGTGGAGTTAAAGCATAGAGAACCAATATTTTATGTGTGATGTCTATCATTCTCTCCCATGAGACACCCATGTGGGAAGAATGAGGAGGATTGAAAATCCATGTACAGCCTTTCTCAGGCTTCAAGTCTTGGATTGGCCTAGAGTTGAGCTGTAACTCTGGACAGGCTCCAACGAAATTAGTTCCACAGTCAGATCATAGTGTCTTGACTGGTCCTCTAATGGCTATGAGTTGTCTTAGAGCATTGATGAAACTTGAGGCATCCATAGATTCTATTACTTCAACTGTACTGCACGCACACTCATGCAAGTGAACAGCACTGCCCGTCATTTGCTATTTGTTTGGCCACCTGGAGTTCTGCGGGCTGTTACCATCCATGGCCCAAAGACATCCAGACCAACATGAGTGAAAGGTGGGTCAGTACTTAACCTGTCAGCTGGCAAATCTGACATTTGCTGTTGCTGGTGTTTCCCTCTCAGTTTGCGGCACTGAACACAGCTGTGTAGTGTAGCTGTGATCTGTCTTTTTGCTCCTATAATCCAAAGGCCTGCAGCTCTTATGGCACCCTCTGTGAAGTGTCTACCTTGGTGCTTAACCCCTTCATGGTAGTGCCTTATGAGCAAAGTGGTGATGTGATGGCGAGCAGGTATAATGAGAGGATTCTGTTCTTGCTTATCCAACTCAGCCTTGTTTAAACATCCACCAACCCTTAACATGCCATCATTGTCAATGAATGTATTCAGGTTGGCAATTGGACTGTTTTTTGCAATGTCCCTCTTGTCACGGATACATTTAATTTCTGAGCCAAAGACACTCTGTTGTACACTGCATATTATGATCAGTTCACCTTCAGCAATGTCTTTTGCAAAACACGTGCCAACCTTGACAGTGAGCATCTGTGGGCTTTGTGTGGAAGCAATCTGCAATATGAACTAACCTTGCGATGGTGCGTACAAGCCTTCTCCACTTGGAGAAACGTTCAAAGCGTTGACAGCCCAAGATGAGTCTTTGTTCAGTTCCGGTGATGAGGGTTTTAACTTCATGACAAATCTCTGGATCCTTGTCAGGTTCTAGAAGACTGAAGACATCAGCTGTGGTTTCTTCTGGATGATCCAGCAGGAATTCAGACCCTGTTAACCAAGAAGAATTTGCAAAGACACTTGCAGACACTGGCCTGGTGGCATGATGGAACATAATGCCATTGTTCAGGTTTAGATGATCTCCTGATTCTCTCTACACTGACATAGACATAGAAACATTTAGTCTGGTTGTATATGTAGCTCAGAACAACTTTGCTGTCTGTGTAGAATCTGATGTCATCTATCTGAATGTCTAGATCACGCAGTATGAAATCTGCTATTTCTACAGCTAGCACAGTCCCACAAAGTTCAAGCCTGGGAATCGTGTGTTCAGGCTTAAGTGCTAACTTAGCTTTCCCAAACAGAAACCCTATGTGGGCTTGATTAGAAGAATCTCTTACCTTGAGGTAAGCGACAGCTGCTATGGCCTCAGTAGATGCATCTAAGAAGATGTGAAGCTCTTTCCTCTGACTTGTGGCAAGGGAGGCAGAAGTGTAGCAGCGTGGTATACGGATTCCATGTAAGGCATGTAGAGATTGTATCCAGGACTCCCACTTTGAAAGCTGGTCTGTTGGTAGTGTTGGTTGAAGTGAGTTGAATATGGATAGAGCCTGTTCACGATTGGTTGGGAGTTTAACCCTTGCATCACGAAGAGGTAATGGTGCAACCCAGCTGTTAGACTCATCCTTTAAATTCTTTATCCATTAATTTGACTGACAAGGCTATTTTGTTGTCATCATTTGTAGTGCAAAACACTGTGGTACCTAGGTTGTCAAAGGTTAGGAGTGACATCAGGTACTTGGATGATGTCACGAAGCTTCTCTTTTACTTCATAATGGTGGGGGGACTGTTTGAAGTGGGTTGCACGTCCGTTTCCTAGCATGTAAGTTTTGAATGAGTGCATCTAGGATGACGTACGCATTCTATCCAAGCATACGTTGCCCACGATTACCCAGCCTAGATCGAGTTTTTGTGCGAAAGGGGCATCATGAGGTCCATTGCACTGCTTGCGTACTTTATGTACTCTGAGAATGTCTCTTCCTAGCAAGATCAAGATCAGAATTCTTGTCCATTGCAGGAATTTCATTAACAAGGTGCCTCAAGTGAGGATGGTGATATGCAGCCTCTGGAGCAGGAATTTCTTCCCTTTCATCTGGTATCTGGTCACACTCGACTAATGTTGGTAGGGGTATGCCCTCTCCCTTATTGATATGAGAGACCATGAACCCGTCGGCCCTTTTACCGAAGGTTTCTTCACAACCAGAACAGGTTCTGAGAGTATACGGTGATGCGTGTCCCTCTATCCCAAAGATCTCAAAGAATTTAGGCTTAACCAGGGATCTGTTGCTCTGTTCATCTATTATGGCATGCATTCTAGTAGTTTACTCAGGTTGACCCTTTGGGTATATCTTGACTAGGCATATATTAGCGCAGAATTTGTGATCTAAGCCTTCTCCACAGACTTCTGTGCATGAAGAAGAAACTGTCTGAGGGTGGGCCTGAATGCATAGCTATAACATGTCTGTCTCTACTGCATTCTGTGCACTTGATGACAGTCCATAACAAGCACAGCACCTGCAGCATATTCCAAGTTTCTGAAGGATCTCCCTGCGCTCTTGTAACGCCTTTGCCCTAAGCTCATGACATTTCTTTAGTGGGTGAGGCTTCTTGTGAATAGAGCACTAATGATTAGGGTCTTTATCTCTGTCACTCGAATCGCTCTGGTGAGCAGGAGAGGACACGGGTGGTGAGATGTCTGTCCTTTTAACAGATATTGCTCTATTAAAGTCTCTACATTTAGCTGCTATGTTATCATACCTTGATGAAGATGATGATGATGAAGCAGGCAAGTTGGGTTCACTGAAGCTGAAGCTGGGATCGTTTGTCATCCAGGCTTAATCACTGATGAACCTGCAAAAATATGCGAATAGAGGAAAAGATACGTTATAGTCTCTTTTGTACCTTGAGCCCTGTTGTGTCCATTTCTCTTGCAGGCCGTATGGCAGTTTCGACACCACTGGATTGACACCATGAGCAGTGTCCAGGAAGCTTAGTCCAGGTAGATGTGGGTCTGTCTTTGCCAACTCCAGTTCCATGAGAAGGTCACTCAGATCTTGGAGCTTGTGGTAGTCTTTGTTCCCTATTTTTGGGAAGTTTTGCAGTCTCTTGAATAGAGCGCTTTCTATGGCTTCATAGCTACCATAGGCTTGCTCAAGTCTTGCCCATGCAGCAACAAGACCTGCATCTGGGTGGTCAACGTGCACTGTTCTCAGTCTTTTAACACGATCTGCAGATTCTGGCCCCAGCCACTTTATGAGCAAATCAAGTTCCTCCTTGGTAGTAAGGTTCAGATCAGCAAAGGCAACTTTGAAGGTTGATCTCCAGGCCCTGTAGCTCTCCGCGCAGTCATCAAACCTTCAGAGGGTAGTGTTAATGAGCTCACGGGGTACCATATATGTGATCTGATCTCTCACTCTTCGGTGCCAAAGTAACTTGTGGAGTCCCTCGGGTGTGAAAGTTCTCTGGTGAAGTAGGGTGAGGTTTACCAGGATGAAATGATGTTGCAAGAGCGTTTAACTGTGGTGTAGTCCCTAAGGCTTGAGCTGCAGCTTGTCACTGGAAGTCACCTTGTTGTCAGCAAGAGGGGATGCGGTTTGCTGCATAGATGCACTTGTGTTGTAGACTTGAAGAGGCTCAGGCATTTGGAGCTGAGAGGTCTCGGTGTTGAGAGTCAGAACAGTGTTGTTAGTAAGACGTACAGCAGATAACTCTGTATCATTGCAAACATTATGCTTTGGTACATATTCACTGGTGCGTTCAACTGGCTCTTGCGATTCAGCTGGGATGGACCAGTCTGAGTTAGCACTTTCTCCCATCGCTTGTTCGAGAACTCTCAGCCTTGCTAGGGCAGCTGCTTCTTCCTTTTCCATTTGCAGAATCTTTAATTGGGAATCTGCCTCTGCTTGTTGAGCTTTCATCTTTGCCTTTTGTGTTTTTATTTCTGCTTCCTTTCTGGTAAAGGAGCTTCGCACTTTATTTGCTTCCAAACTTGCACGGCCCTTTATCAGTTTGTCGCTTAATGGTGAACTTCTGGAGCGAGAGGATTTAGAAGAACGTGCAGTGTGCTTGGTTGATGTGGATCTGTGAGATCTGGTCTTCTGCAGTTGAGCAATGCGGTGTTCTGCCTTACACTGGGCCTTTTGTAATAAGAGATCCCTTTGTTGGTTTAGTGCATCAGCCCTATGTCCTTTTAATGGGCACCTGTAATTTTAAGGCTTGACATGTTGGGTATCTATTTACTCAGTGCAACCTCGTCATATTTGTTTTACTGTTTACTTTATTTTCATCCTTAATTTACTGCACACTTAAAGTGTATTTTCCAGAAAAATTTGAGTTTCATAAAATTGCTGCGTTAATATCATGTGACATAAAAAAATTTTGAACTACAACCACTTTATTTTCCAGGGTCTCTGCTTTCAGAAAATATATAGTGTTTGGGGTTTTAAAGCAAAACTTTACTCTCTCAGTCAACATTAACTATTTTTAATCCTTACGCTGCTAAAGAAGGTAAAAAGATAAGAAGGTTTATTATATTTACATGTTTTAAAGTAGTTGTAAAGGCAGAAGGTTTTTCTTTATCTTAATGCATTCTATGCATTAAGATAAAAAGCCTTCTGTGTGTAGCAGTCTTCCCAGCACCCCCTAATACTTACCGGAGCCCCATCTCTATCCAGTGATGTCCACGCCTCGGCCCTCTCCCTCCTGATTGGCTGAGACACAGCAGCGTTGCCATTAGCTCCCACTGCTGTCAATCAAACTCAGTTAGCCAATCAGGAGAGAGAGGGGGCAGGGCCAAATGGCAGCTCTGTGTCTGAATGGACACACAGAGCTGCAGCTCGGCTTGGGTGCCCCCATAGTAAGCTGCTTGTTGTGGGGTCACTCGACAGGAGGGAGGGGCCAGGAGCAGCAAAGACAGACCCGAGAAAAGGAGGATCTGGGCTGCTCTGTGCAAATCCACTGCACAGAGGAGGTAAGTATAATATGTTTGTTATGTAAAAAAAAAAAACAGTTGCTTCCTGGTTTCTGGCCTAAGCCAAGATGATGTCATACATCCCAGGAGTGTTCACTGGCATTTAATTTTTTCTTTCATCTGCAGGAAGGAGGGGTTTTCTAAGCTACTTAATAGCAATCAAACCCACGCTAAAAATGTGCCTGTGCCTATACACTGCTATTGTTGCCACTGTTTATTTTCTAATCAAATAGTATACACCAAGCCACAGCACAAATGACAAAAATATTCAATGTCCTCACCACAAGCCAACTAAAGTGCCACAACTGTGCATACACAATATGTATAATCCAACAAATTGTAAACATATATTTCTAAAATCTAAAATAAAAAAATCCCCAAAATGCTTTCTTGCAAAGTGCTGATGTGCAGAACATCCTAAAGTACTGTAGTGCTCCAAAACGGTCACACAGTGAACTGTGCTCCATCAACCCCTTTGTGCTTTTACTCACCAGACAGTATGGGCCCCTTAGCAATACTGCAAGTGGGTCTATCAGGCTTAAACTGGTGAGCAGGTAGATGTAAACATCGGTCCTCTGTTTCTTCCAATATTGTCACCACTCATACATAGAGGAAATAGAATCTGAATAGTGTAGTATGTTCTTGTTTATTGTAAAAAGTTTAAAATCGCACTTACAGTGTCCCAGACAATACACGCTTTGTACATAAAAATCGTGCAGGGCAGTCGGCTGGCTCCTGGAACTGGCTTGGTCCGTGCAATCTTGTGTGCGTTCCACTGCTAGCCGGACGTGACGTCACTAAGGTTCCAGCATCTACGTCAACGTGTTTCACCCTTCCCGCAGGGCGTTATCAAAGACAAGCCAGGTCTTTGATAATGCACCAATATAAAGGGTCACTAACCACCATTGTAAGGTGACACCTCTCCACTGAGCACCAATAAAAGGAGTGCAACTCCACTGACCAGCAATGTAAGGGCTCACTACATGACCACACTGCACACCCCAGACATACACCTGAATGCTGAAGGCTGTAGGATCTTCTGTGCATTCCATACAAAGTAGTCAATGTTTCAACAGTTGCTGGATCTCAAGTAATCCTACAAATATTTTAGTTAAGTTCTCCACTATGGTAGGTTTAGACAAAGTGATAGACCTAAAGCCTTGTACACATGGGCCAAATATCAGGCGGCATCGGTCGGTTCAATAGACACCGGCCAACATTCAGCCTGTGTGTGTGTGTGTGGCAGCTGGTTGAACAGGCATGGCCGAAAAAGGTCTGCTGATCAGCATCCGATCAGCGCTCTCAGCCAATAGCTAAGAGAGCTGACCAGGGTGTTCTGACGGGGGCCTGTCCCCCAAAGAGAACACAATGGTTCAGCTGGGGAGATCACTGTACTAACATTGCATACTTAGTAGAGTATGTTAGTACATGGCTCCATCTGAGCTCTTGGGTTCTTTTCTTCGTTCAGCCTGCTGGGTTGAATGAAAAACTGTTAGTTTGTACCAGGCTTATGTCTTTGTTCTTTGCAGAAAAACATGTACAATTGAAAAATGTAAACCTTTTGTCCTAAGGTTTATGGGTGTCTGAGTGAGACTTTTGGCACAATAATTAGGGATCATTTTGTAGGTACAAGGGGACTTTGACATACAGGTGCAGCATATACAATGAGTAGGCTCAGGTTTTATTTAAAGTATATGTAAATCCTTACAGTAAACTTTTCTTATTTGCTCCCTTTTGATCTGTTAAAGCCCTTTCGAGGTAATCTTTAATATCTTTTTTTATAAGATCAAAAAACTTGGTGATTCTGCCAGAAATCCAGGGCTGTCCCATGTGTGCGTTGTGTTTTATCTGAAGCACTGTTATTAGCCTTGCCCAGTTCAGTTCTCTGAACCACAATGCACCCCTTCCTTTTTTTTATAGAGGTAAGGAGACATGGAGGTAGTGGTCTTAAATTATATATAAACCCTAACTTGTAAAACAACCCATTCTGTTTAAAATAGAAATGAAACGCAAAACAGTAGAATAAAAAAACATTATAAATACAATTTTTCCCTTTTTTATAAGTGATCACGTACCCTCTGTTCTTAGCTTATATTGAGTTGCTCAGGCAGGAGAAACAGTAGCACACTAATCTTCCCAGTAAATGGCTGTGCAAAAGGGGAGGGGGGGAGGGGTTGTGTCAGCAGAAGTCTGACCATTGGAGGAGAGTAGGCTGAGTTCCCAGCACAACCAGAGAACTAACCACACTGTGCTCTAATGGCTAGTGTGGTCAGTTTTTAATAGAAAAACAGAAGGACTGGCAGGATCAGCAGGGATTTCAAACAAAGGAAACAATACAAACAGAACAGGATACTTGTTCATACAAGTACATGATACAAAAGCACATATCAAGATTATGAAATGTTGAATTTAATGTTGAATTTAAATATTAGTTACAGGGCTGCTGATAAGGCAGTGCAGCCAGCCCCATAAGCTTAATAGGGGAGCCCAGGCGACTTTACAGTTCATGTCTAGCTAGAAAAAAAAATAGGACTTTATAACTCACACCCCACAGCCTAAATGTGACAGATCAGAGGTAACCTGATATAAATGGACACAAATCCATTTACAACTGGCCACCCATAAAGCCCCCACAAGTCTGTGGTGTATGCATACACAAACTGAATGGGCACGAATGTCAAAACAATGACATCTGTCCCATTCAACTCCAATTATAATTGGTGGGGTGCTGTGACAGCTTCCTGGCGGGATAGCTAAGGTGGGTTCAGACTAGGGTCCAAACATGCCTGAGCTCATCCCAGCTAATTCGCTGTTGTGAAAAAAGTTCCAAAATAAGACATAATTAGGATAATAATGGTTATTAAAGGATAGGTTCACCTTTTAGAACATGTTACATGTTACACCTGTTTTTAGGGTGCAACATGTAACATGTTCCAGCTTCTGCCTCCTTTTCCCCTTTTCCCTTCTCCCTGTAACAGCATGGGGTCAGTAGCAGGGCCAGGGGAGGGGTTGAGTGCAGGATTGAGGGGGGCCCTGTCAGGCAGTGTTAATTTTGTCAACAAACATGTTTTTGTCAAAGATTTAGTCAGCGACTTATTTACAGTGACGAAAACTAAATGAAAAGTACAGCACATTTTTGTCCACTGACAAAAACTACGATGAAAATTAGATCCGTTTTCATTAACGAATGAAAACGGAATGAAAATGTGAGTCAGGAACGTTTACTCATGAACTAACGTCCGTTTTTCACTCCCAGCAAGCAAGCGCAACATGACGAGACGATTGCCAGAGACAAGAGAGTGAGAGCAACACTGTGCATTACAGGCTAGCCAGGCCTCCCGAGTCCCGACTCCTGACGAGATGACCACGCCGCCAGGCACCCAGGGCAGAGCAGACTGTGAGTGTACTGTAATAACAGTTGTGATACATTACAATTACAGCAGGCCTGAGGCCTCCCCTCCCCTCAGACCACCGACCATCCAGAGCACACTGTGCAACTGTGCATTACAGGCCTCCGCTGACCACCGCCTGTGGCATCCAGGACACTGTGGAATACAGGTCAGCCCCCAGATGACCACCATCCAGCACTCTGCAGCATTAGAGGCATCCTCAGACCACCATCCAGAGCACTGTGCAGCATTACAGGCCTCCTCAGACCACCATCCAGAGCACACTGCAGCTTTACAGGCCTTCTCAGACCAACGTCCAGACCACTGTGCAGCTTTACAGGCCTACTCAGACCACCGTAAAGAGCACTGTGCAGCACTACTCGCCTCCTCAGACCACCGTCCAGAGCACTGTGCAGCATTACAGGCCTCCTCAGACCATCCAGAGAGGTTGACTCTGGATCTGTGAGTTTGTTTAACCACTTGAGGTCCGGGCCATAGCCGAATGACGGCTACAGCGCGGACCTCAATCTCCGAGAGGCCATCATGGGACGTCCTCCCCTTTCCTCGTTCCCCGTGCACGCTCACGTGCGCGCATCGGGGAAATTCTGTGCTGACCGTGTCCCTTGGACACAGCCAGTCACAGATCGCGGTAAATGGCCAATCACAGCGGCCGTTTACATCGTGATCGGCGGGCCAATGAGAGATGATCTCAAATGTAAACTCTCATTGCCGTCTCTCTCTCCTCACACAGAGAGCGTGTGAGGAGAGAGGATAGCTGCAGCGATCTGTGCCTTCAGTGAGTGAAAAAACATATTTTACTGTGATAAAAGTGCCCAAACAATGCCCAAAAACAGTGCCCAAACAGTGCCCCACCAGTACAGTGGGATCTGTGCCAATCAGCACTCACCTGTACCAATCGGTGACCACCTGTGCCAATTGGTGCCCACCTGCGCCCACCTGTGCCAATCTGTGCTCACCTTTGCCCACCTGTGCCATTGGTGATCAGTGTCCGGACATCTGGGCACATCTGCAATCAGTGCCCACCTGTGCCACCTCATCAGTGCCCACCTGTGCCACCTCATCGGTGCCCACCTGTGCCAATCAGTGCCCATCTGTGCTGCCTCATCAGTGCACATCTGTGCAATCAGTGCACATATGTGCCGCCTCATCAGTGCCCATCTGTGCCAGCTCATCAGTGCCCATCTGTGCCACCTCATTAGTGCACATCTGTGCCACCTCATCAGTGCACATATGTGCCACTTCATCAGTGCAATCAATCAGTGCACATCTGTTCCGCCTCATCAGTGCCCATCTGTTCCACCTCATCAGTGCCCATTTGTGCCACCTCAGTGCCCATCTGTGCCACCTCAGTGCCCATCTGTGCTATCTCATCAGTGCCACCTCATCAGTGCATATCTGTGCCATAAATCAGTCCCCATCTGTGCCGCCTCAGTGCACATCTGTGCAATCAATCAGTGCCCATCTGTGCCGCCTCATCAGTGCCCATCTGTGCCACCTTATCAGTGCATATGCTCTTACTGCTGCAACTCCAGCTAGAATCGCATTACTGAAAACTGTCCCTTATGTCTCTTAACTCTGGTATGCTCTTACTGCTGCAACTCCAGCTAGAATCGCATTACTGAAAACTGTCTCCTATGTCTCTTAACCCTGGTATGCACTTACTGCTGCAACTCCAGCTAGAATCTTATTACTGAAAACTGTCTCCTATGTCTCTTAACTCTGGTATCCTCTTACTGCTGCAACTCCAGCTAGAATCGCATTAGTGAAAACTGTCTCCTATGTCTCTTAACTCTGGTATGCTCTTACTGCTGCAACTCCACCCATAAACTGAAACACTGCTGTCTGCTTTTCTTATGTGTCTCTAATAATGCTGGTATGTTTTTCTTACTTAACTGTCTGTAGACCTGTCCACATTACATTGCTTTATTATCTCCCTTGTCTTACCCAGAATTATGGCCCGTTTAACTTTAGTGCCCTCTTGCTAGTCTGTTTTTGAATTAGGAATTTTGCCCTGTTAACCAGCCAAGCTTTATTACCTCCTGAGTGATAATTGAAATCCACTTACACTCCACCCCTATCAGTATAAGTATAAGCTTCTCTTGGGGGAAGCATTTGCAGGGGGTACACATTTGCAACTTGGCTCTTTCTCAAAGTGGCGCTTTCTATAAGTGGAATGCACTTCTGACTCTGCACTTCAGCGAATGCACAAAGCGAAGGGACACAAGATAAACACTTTGAAAACCACCACACAGACATCAGGTGACCTTGTTTACTCCTTTAGCTCTTTCTCCATGTAACATGCATTCTCTACCACTCCTTTTGACAACTCTGTCCTCTATCCTAAAACTATCTCTCCTTCACCCCTCTTCTCCCGCCAACAGCATATATATATCACCCTCACTTCTGTCCTCTCCTTATTACTGCACCCATCAACTCCTGCTAATTCTAAATCCACACACACTAAAAATCTCCAAGACCCTGGGGCATGTCCCTTCATATAAATCCCACTCCCATTTTTACCTTCCTCACCCTCTTGCTTCTCCTAACCTCTGGAGATATATCCCCAAACCCTGGGCCACCATCATTTAACTGTACCCCATGCACCCATCACCCTCTGGCAGCAGCCGCAATGAACACAATTTAGTTCCATTTCTATTCTTCCCAAGACCAGACTGCCTTTCTCTTGTGCCCTTTGGAACTCCTGCTCTCTCCATGACCTCTTTATCACCAACTCATTTAACCTACTCGCCATTACCGAAACCTGGCTCCACTAATCCGACACTGCGTCTTCTGCTGCCCTATCCCATGGTGGTCTTCTCTGGACTCACTCCCCCAGATCCAGTGGACGTAAGGGAGGAGGTGTCGGAATCCTCCTAGCCCCACATAGCACCTTTCAGGTACTTCAGCCACCTCCCTCTCTGTCACTCTCCTCTTTCGAAGCACACTGTATTCGTCTTTTCACTCCAATCTCTCTAAGGATAGCCGTGATCTACAGGCCCCCTGGACCAGTATCAACCTTTCTTGGTGACTTCTCTGCCTGGCTACCCTACTTTCTTTCTTCTGAAATCCCCACAATCATTCTCGGGGACTTTAACATCCCTATTAATACTGAAATAAAATAAAATAAAACCGCTGCGCCAACTCAAAAAATTCAAGCCACCAGCACTACCAATTGGACTAATTGTATGTGAAAATCAAGAGTGAAAAAGTGCAGCGCTATATTTCAATAGAAAGTGCTTATATATATATAAATATGACATACAAGTATCTCTATGTGAGAGTATATCCGTGTAAGTGACAACTCTTAACAAAAAAAAGTGAACAAAATAAACTCAATATAAATGTGCTATTGTAAACTAATGTGACAATCTCAAAAAGTTTATATCCTCAAAAATGATCCTAATACAAAAGTGACCAAATAAACTTGGATGGGATCCAACTATCCTCATATAGCGGTAGGAAACAAAAAAGGTCTTAAATCAGTCTCTCAGGTTATAACCATTCAATAAAATGTGAAGGCGATCTCAAACACATGTGTGTGGATCTCATCTTGTTAGATACATATTCAAAATCATGGAGGTTCCTCTTGCATTCAAATCTGCGAGATGTGCATAAATTGCCCTTACCAGAACTGGTGGATTCACAGGCCGTTGGCGGTGAGTCATGCAGGCTTTTACCGTATAAACGGTATAGAGATGTCTCCTGTCCTGGGGATGGCTAAGATGTATCCCACCACTCTGAACTCTCCTGGATGGGGCCTCGTCCTTCCGGAAGGAATCCCGTAGTCACCTAGAGTCCTCCACCGGATATCGCTCACTTGGCAATCCCCATATATAGTGACAAAAGGAAAAAAAGCTTCCACATAGTGTAAAATCCCGGGTAACAGGAGATTTTATTTAAAAAATTTCCAAATAAAAAACAAGTTAAAATTTTTGCTCAAATGAATAAAAAATCTGGTGCAGTGAATTATTAGGGCTGTGGTAGTGTCACACACCCGACGCGTTTCGACTTGAAGTTTAGACTTCAACTGGTTGCACATTTATATTGAGTTTATTTTGTTCACTTTTTTTTGTTAAGAGTTGTCACTTACGCGGATATACTGTCACATAGAGATACATCTCATATTTATATACCGTATTTATCGGCGTATAACACGCGCCGGCGTATAACACGCACCCAAGTTAAGGAGGGAATTTTAAGGAAAAAAACTTTTAGGAGTAAAGTTTAAGGAAGAAAAACTTACATTAAAATGCCCATCAATGCAGCGTTATCGGTGTCCATCTGCAGCCTTGTCAGTGTCAGTGCAGCCTTGCCCCAGTGTCCATTGCAGCCTTGTCAGTGCAGCTTTGCCCCAGTGCAGCCATGTCAGTGCAGCCTTGTCAGTGCAGCAATGTCAGTGCAGCCATGTCAGTGCAGCCATGTCAGTGCAGCCATGTCAGTGCAGCTTTTCTCCAGTGCAGCCTTGCCCCATGCAGCCTTGCCCCAGTGCAGCTTTGCCCCCATGCAGCATTGCCCCAGTGCAGCCTTGCCCCCCCGTGTAGCTTTGTGGGATCGCCGCAATCCCTGCCGTGCCGTCATACACAGCCCTGTGTAAATTTAAATATGGCGCCGAGACTGCAGGGACTCGGCGGAGCGCTGATACACATAGCCGAGAGTCCTCGGGTTTCCTCGGCGCCGCTTACAGTCCCGCCCAGTTCCGCCCTATGGGACTCTCGGCTATGTGTAGCTCCGCTCCGAAGAGTCCCTGCAGTCTCGGCGCCGTATTTGAATTTCCACACGGCTGTGTATGTCGGCGGCGATCGCGGCAATTGCCGCGATCGCTCCGATCACACACAATTGGGGGGGGATCGGCCTATAACACGCACCCACGATTTTCCCCTGATTTTCAGGGGAAAAAAGTGCGTGTTATATGCCGATAAATACGGTATATATAAGCACTTTCTATTGAAATATAGTGCTGCACTTTTTCACTCTTGATTTCCCTATTAATACTAACACTCCTGCCACTTCCAAACTTCTCAGCCTAACATCTTCCTTTGACCTGAAGCAGTGGATACATGCTCCTACTCGCTCAGAAGGCAATATCCTTGACCTCATTTTCTCTCACCTTTGCACCCCATGCAACCTCTCTAACTATCCATTGCCTCTCTCTGATCACCACCTTATTAGTTGCACTCTCTCCCTTTCCTTCACCTCCTCTCCCTCCAACCGCCTTAAAGTTACCCGCAGAAACCTACATCATCTCAACCCTTCTCTTCTCTACTCTGCTATCAACAACCTCTACGACAAAATGTCACCCCTATCCTGCACCAACCTAGCCACTTCTGTCTACAACGCTTCATTTCTAGCCTCACTGGACTCACTGGCCCCCCTCACTATACACAGAATCAAGCCCCGACCCCTTCAACCTTGGCAAACAGATGATACTAGAAGTCTGAAAAAACTTAGTCGTTCTCTTGAGCGCCTGTGGCTTAAGATTAAGTCTCAGAGAGATTTTAATCAATATAAATCTGCCCTCCAAAAATGTAATTCCAGCCATCTCTCTGCCAAGCAGACCTATTTTACCACTCTCATTAGCAACTTATCATCCCATCCCCGTCAACTCTTCTCCACCTTCAACTGTCTACTTCGTCCTTCACCGCCTCCACCCGCTAACTCACTCACCGCCCAGGAGATCGCCAATCACTTCAAACAGAAGATTGATACAATTTGCGCAGAGATCTCTACTGTTCCGATACCCTCCACGCATTACACTTCATGCCCACAGGCACAATCATTACTTCCTTCTTTCAACCCCACCACTACAGACGAAGTTGCTAAATTACTTGCCAATGTCCACCTTACCACCTGCCCTCTAGATCCCGTTCCCTCACAAATGCTACGTTCACCCTCTGGGCCTATGCTACACTCTCTAACCCACATCTTCAATCTCTCCCTCTCTTCTGGCATCTTCCCCAACTCTCTAAAACATGCACTTGTCAGACCCATAATTAAAAAGCCCTCACTGGACCCATCCAATCTTAACAACCTACGCCCCATCTCCTTGCTCCCCTTCTTATCCAAACTCCTTGTACGTCTGGTCTACAACCGACTGAGCAACCACCTCGCTGATAATAACCTTCTTGATCCCCTTCAGTCTGGATTTCGTCCTCAACACTCCAGAGAAACTGCTCTCCTAAAACTAACAAACGATCTACTAACGGCCAAAACTAATTGACACTATTCTGTACTCCTACTCCTGGACCTCTCTGCTGCCTTTCATACAGTTGACCACCCCCTCCCCCTCAAAAAAACTACACGCCTATGGTCTCCGTGACTGTAGACTTCGCTGGTTCTCTTCCTACTTATCCAGCCGCACCTTTACTGTTTCTTACAACTCTACTTCCTCTTCTCCTCTTCCTTTCTCTGTTGGTGTCCCCCAGGGTTCTGTTCTTGGACCTCTACTATTTTCAATCTACACCGCCTTCCTGGGTCAGCTGATACCCTCCCATGGCTTTCAATACCACTTCTACGCTGACAACACCCAAATCTATTCCTCTACCCCTCAGCCCACTCCCTCTGTCTCCTCACGTATCACTAATTTACTATCAGATATATCAGTCTGGATGTCACACCACTTCCTCAAACTCAATCTATTCAAAACCGAACTTATAATTTCTCCTCCCCCATATGCCCCTTCCAATGATCTCTCTGTCAGAATCGATGGCACAACTATAAGCCCATCCCCACATGCCAAGGTTCTAGGTGTAGTCCTAGACTCTGAACTCTCCTTCAAGCAACACATCCAATCACTGTCCAAATCCTGCCGCCTCAACCTCCGCAACATCTCCAAAATACGCCCCTTTCTAACCAATGACACAACAAAGCTCTTAATTCACTCGCTGGTCATCTCTCGCCTCGACTACTGCAACTCTCTTCTCATTGGCTTACCTCTACATAGTCTATCACCTCTTCAATCCATCATGAATGCTGCTGCCAGACTCATCCACCTTACCAATCGCTCTGTGTCTGCCACTCCTCTCTGTCAATCCCTCCACTGGCTTCCGCTCGGCCAAAGAATTACATTCAAAATTCTAACAACTACGTACAAAGCTATCCACAATTTCGCCCCCAGCTACATCACTAGCTTAGTCTCTAAATACCAACCTACTCGTTCTCTTTGTTCCTCTCAAGACCTCCTGCTCTCTAGCTCCCTCGTCACCTCTTCCCATGCTCGCCTCCAGGACTTTTCCAAAGCCTCTCCAATCCAATGGAATGCTCTACCCCAATCTGTCCGCTTATCTCCTACTCTCTTAGCTTTTAGATGATCCCTGAAAACTCTTCTTTTCAGAGAAGCCTATCTTACCCACACTTAACAACTGTATTTTAATTTTTTCCATCAGCTCATCCCCCACAGTTATTACCTTTTGTTTCCACTTTGTTTCCATTTGTGCCGCCTCATCAGTGCACATCTGTGCCGCCTCATCAGTGCACATCTGTGCCGCCTCATCAGTGCACATCTGTTCCGCCTCATCAGTGCCCCTCTGTGCCACCTCATCAGTGCCCCTCTGTGCCACCTCAGTACCCATCTGTGCTCATCAGTACCGCCTCATCAGTGCCCATTAGTGCAGGCTTAGCACACACCTGTGTAGTCGCATCACCACCAGCAAGCATGTCCAAAAGAGGCTTTTCAGCTGAGGAGCCATACCAGATACTTTCCCAGGCTGACGAGAGCAACGGGGAGCTTCGATTCTGAGTCGGACGTCAATTATGAGCCAGTCCTCAGAAGTGGAACACTGAGTGACTCAGAGGAGGAAGATATTCGGCCCGCCAAACGAAGGTGTTCTAGTGAGGAGGCAGTGGCATCCACCAGCACCGCAGTGCCTTCTACCAGCACCGCAGTGCCATCCACCAGCACCGCAGTACCTCAGCAAGAAAGGCCAAGGACCCATGCCAGCCTTCCCTATGCCCTTCAAAACCCCTTGTGGCTTTCTCCTAATTCAGGAGAAGCCAACATTCCCCCTTTCACTGCCCAGCCAGGAGTCCAGGTGGACACGGAAAATTTTTCCCCAATCAATTTTTTTTATTTAATTTTTACAGAGGACATGCTATCAACAATTGTGGTCCAGTGCAACCTTTATGCACAGCAATTTATTTTAAATAATCCAACGCCCTATTATGCCCATCCCTACGAGTGGAGAGACCTAACGGTGGAGGAGTTGAAGGTTTTTTAGGCCTCACATTTTGTATGGGACTCACCAAAAAAAACACCTTGAATTCCTATTGGTCAACCCACCCCATCCACCACATGCCAATCGTCTCCAAGGTAATGCCCAGAACCAGATACCAAATGATAATGAGGTTCCTTCATTTCAATGATAACACTCAGTGCCCTCATCGAAATGACCCAAATTATGACAGGCTTTTCAAAATTCGGCCACTTCTAAATTATTTTTCTGAAGTATTCCCCCAGCTGTTTAGTCCCTTGTTAAATTTAGTGGCAGGCTTAAAATCAAACAATTTATTCCCAGCAAAAGGGCCCGCTATGGGGTGAAGGTATACAAATTATGTGACCGAGTCACAGGGTACATGTATGCCTTCAAAGTGTATGAAGGGAAGGACACCCAGCTGCAACCCCCTAATTGCCCAGACTACTTGGGATCAAGCGGGAAAATTGTTTGGGACCTGATATACCCCCTACTGGAGAAAGGCTACCACCTGTATGTAGACAACTTCTACACATCTCTGCCTCTGTTCCACAACCTTCACCGGAAGAAGACGCCAGCATGTGGCACCGTAAAAAGGAACCGGAAGGGCTTTCCTCAAAGTCTTGTCAATAAGTGGTTGAGGAAAGGAGAAACTGCAAGTCTGTAGAACAAGGAGATTTTGGCAGTGAAGTGGAGGGACAGAAGGGGTGTCTACATGTTGTCTTCGATCCACAATGATATCTTCGTAGAAATCCCTAGAAGAAATGGCCCCATCCAAAAACCAAAATGCGTTTATGAATATAATTTGTTCATGGGGGGAGTCGACTTCAATGACCAAATGTTGGAACCATACCTTGCCACAAGACGGACATACCATTGGTATAAGAAAGTTGCAATTTATTTTTTTCAATTGGCCATATACAACTCATATGTAATTTACGGCAACTCCACCCAAAACCCCAAACACTTCCTTGGCTACCAGGAGAAAATTTACACTGCCCTTATATTCCCGAACAGCCCCCCAGAAAACATCTGATCAGATGTTCTTAGTCGACTCTCCGAACGCCACTTTCCAGACTCCCTCCCAGACCAACAGGCCAACGATGTTAAAAAAAATGTAAGGTGTGTACCAGAGCAGGAGTCAGAAGAGACTTATTACTGTGCCCAATCACCTTCCGAACCAGGCCTCTGCATAGGTGAATGTTTTCGCCGTTACCATACTTCAATAAAATATTAGTGAAGTCCTATTGGACGCCTAGCAGGAGGAAAGAAGAGAAGCACGGCGAAAGCATGGAGGACACAGGAGCCGCCGCCTGATGCACCGTCCGTCCCACAGCTCGCCACTGCCTGGCCCGCCATCTGTCCCACAGCTCGCCACCGTTACTCGCTGCCTGACCTGCCAACAAGATGGGGTAAGTGCTGGGCAGACAATGAGCAGGCGCGTGGGGGGGTGCTGGTTAAATGCTGGCGGGGGCGTTTATGGTTGTACTGGTTAAGTGCCATGGGGGGAGGTTGTACTGGTTAGGTGCCGGTTAGGTGCCGCCGGGGGGTCACAGTGGCTGCAATTGATGGACACAATGAGGTTGCAATTGTTGAGCACAGTGGTTGCAATTGATGGACACAGTGGTTGCAATTGATGAACACAGTGAGGTTGAAATTGATGGACACAGTGGCTGTAATTGATGGGCACAGTGGCTGCAATTGATGGGCACAGTGGTTGCAATTGATGGACAGAGTGAGGTTGCAATTGATGGACACAGTGGCTGTAATTGATGGGCACAGTGGCTGCAAATGATGGGCACAGTGAGGTTGCAATTGATGGGCACAGTGGCTGCAATTGATGGGCACAGTAGTTGCAATTGATGAACACATTGGCTGCAATTGATGGGCACAGTGGCTGCAATTAATGTTTTTTTTTCCAGTATTTTTCTGAATCTTTTAGTTTGTTTGCGCCCCCCCAAAAAAATTTGAGCACCAGCCGCCACTGATCATGAGTTTGGAAATTCTAGAGAAATGCCTAAATAATGCATTACAATTTAACTAAACACATTCAATTTTAAAAATCTAAAATGATTTTAATTGACTAAAATGCACTGTAGATTTTAGTCAACTAAAATACAATGACTAAAATGGGACTAAAACTAAAATGGCATTTTAGTCAAAGACTATGACTAAAACTAAAACACTCGCAGAAGACTAAAATTGGACTAAAACTAAAATTCAATTTTAGTCCTAAGACTAATGCCCCGTACACACGGTCGGACATTGATCGGACATTCCGACAACAAAATCCTCTGATTTTTTCCTACGGATGTTGGCTCAAACTTGTTTTGCCTACACACGGTCGCACAAAGTTGTCGGAATTTCCGATCGCCAAGAACGCGGTGACGTCAAGCACGTACGACGAGACTAGAAAAGGCCGGTTCAGAACCAAGCGCAGCACCCTTTGGGCTCCTTTTGCTAATCTCGTGTTAGTAAAAGTTTGGTGAGAGACGATTCGCGCTTTTTCAGACTCGTGGCTTTCAGATCGTTTTCTGCCGTTCAGTTTGTGCTTGTGGGTTTGTATCTGCTCTTCAGTGCGTGCAAGCAAGTTCCGCGTGACTTTAGTCACTGTATTCTTGTTCGTTCGTTACTGGTTTTCAGGTCGCTCTTCACAGGCCTTGCTGTTCTTCAGTGCGTTCTGTTACTTCGTTCTGAGCAGCCGACCGTTTTCTAGCCATGTTTCGTATGCGTACTCCTCGTAGAGTTCGTGCTGTGCGGGGGCTTGGTGTTGGGGTCCTGACCTTGACACAAGTCCAGTCCATGAACAGGGTGGGGAGGAGTTCATGGACCAAGAATTGGTTGCTTCAGCGTGACCAGTTCTGTCATATGCCTTTGCTCCGTGAGATCCGTGAGAATAATCCTGATGATTTCAGGAACTTTCTCAGGATGACGGACCCCGTATTTCACCGTTTGTTGGCTTCGCTGACCCCCTATATCAGCAGGCAGGATACCTGCATGAGGCAAGCCATCACTCCGGAGCAGAGGTTGGTCGCTACCTTGCGGTATTTGGCCACAGGGAGAAGCCTGCAGGACCTCAAGTTCTCGACAGGCATCTCCCCCCAGGCTCTGGGGATCATTATCCCAGAGACCTGTTCTGCCATCATCCAGGTCCTACAGAAGGAGTATATGAAGGTAAGATTTTTATCCTTTTATATCACATTTTATTGTATTGAATGTTTGCTAATATCTTGTATTTCTTTCCTCATTCCCTAATTACCATGATTGTATTATGCTGTGAATGTCCCCTTTGTCCTCATGCATTCTGGATTTTTATGTAATTATTATTTTAGGTCCTTCATACATATTTGCCCTTCAATAACCTATATTCACCTCATGTAGTCACTTAACAATGTATTTTATCAGCTCCATAGTAGTGCTTTACCCCAAACACCCCCTAAAATGTTTGGAAATGTTATTTTTGGTGTAAATTCAGGCAGAGGGCCAGAGGCTTTTTTTTGTGGTGTCCCCAAATTTTTTGGAACCCTCCCTCCCCCAACTGCTAAGTCAGCTGATCCCAATTCTCTATCCTCAATCATCTATCTGCTGACTTTGCCAAACCCATACACACTATACCCATCTCTTTACTGGTCAGATTTAAGGATGAATTCCCCAAAGCATGTAGTGCAAGGGCCTGCCTGTATACTTTCCAATGGTACTGTTTAAAGTTCTTGTATCCTATTATGATCTTGATAGGTAATAGCAGAATGTCCAAATGTGCTCAAATGTGTACAGTGTGTATTTATATCTTTGTATTATGACACTTCTTACCTGTCCTTTGGGCTGCCAATAGTGTAACTAAGGAGGGGCTGTTCCAAGTAATACCCTGTATTTAGGCATTCATCTCTCAATGAAGTGAAGAGGGTTACCTGTCCAAGAGTTCCTCCCCCCTCTAATGTTAGAAATGGCCCATGAGAGGGGGGGGTGAATATGATAGGTGTACCTTATACTTTGTTGTTGTTAAATTCCCCTTAACCACTTGAGCCCCGGACCATTATGCTGCCTAAGGACCAGAGGTCTTTTTCCAATTTGGCACTGCGTCGCTTTAACTTTTAATTGCGCGGTCATGCAATGCTGTACCCAAACGAAATTTGCGTCCTTTTCTTCCCACAAATAGAGCTTTCTTTTGATGGTATTTGATCACCTCTGCAGTTTTTATTTTTTGCGCTATAAACGGAAAAAGACCGAAAATTTTGAAAAAAAATGATATTTTCTACTTTTTGTTATAAAAAAATCCAATAAACTCAATTTTAGTCATACATTTAGGCCAAAATGTATTCGGCCACATGTCTTTGGTAAAAAAAAAATGTCAATAAGCGTATATTTATTGGTTTGCGCAAAAGTTATAGCGTCTACAAACTAGGGTACATTTTCTGGAATTTACACAGCTTTTAGTTTATGACTGCCTATGTCATTTCTTGAGGTGCTAAAATGGCAGGGCAGTACAAAACCCCCACAAATGACCCCATTTTGGAAAGTAGACACCCGAGGAAATTGCTAAGAGGCATGTTGAACCCATTGAATATTTATTTTTTTTGTCCCAAGTGATTGAATAATGACAAAAAAAAAAAAAAAAATATTTACAAAAAGTTGTCACTAAATGATATATTGCTCACACAGGCCATGGGCCTATGTGGAATTGCACCCCAAAATACATTCAGCTGCTTCTCCTGAGTACGGGGATACCACATGTGTGGGACTTTTTGGGAGCCTAGCCGCGTACGGGACCCCGAAAACCAATCACCGCCTTCAGGATTTCTAAGGGTGTAAATTTTTGATTTCACTCTTCACTGCCTATCACAGTTTCGGAGGCCATAAAATGCCCAGGTGGCACAAACCCCCCCCAAATGACCCCATTTTGGAAAGTAGACACCCCAAGCTATTTGCTGAGAGGCATATTGAGTCCATGGAATATTTTATATTTTGACACAAGTTGCGGGAATGTGACACTTTTTTTTTTTTTTTTTGCACAAAGTTGTCACTAAATGATATATTGCTTACACAGGCCATGGGCATATGTGGAATTGCACCCCAAAATACATTTAGCTGCTTCTCCTGAGTATGGGGATACCACATGTGTGGGACTTTTTGGGAGCCTAGCCGCGTACGGGGCCCCGAAATCCAATCACCGCCTTTAGCGTTTTTAAGGGCGTGAATTTTTGATTTTACTCTTCACTGCCTATCACCGTTTCGGAGGCCATGGAATGCCCAGGTGGCACAAAACCCCCCCAAATGACCCCATTTTGAAAAGTAGACACCCCAAGCTATTTGCTGAGAGGCATGGTGAGTATTTTGCAGCTCTCATTTGTTTTTGAAAATGAAGAAAGACAAGAAAAAACATTTTTTTTTTTTCTTTTTTCAAATTTCAAAACTTTGTGACAAAAAGTGAGGTCTGCAAAATACTCACTATACCTCTCAGCAAATAGCTTGGGGTGTCTACTTTCCAAAATGGGGTCATTTGGGGGGGGTTTTGTGCCACCTGGGCATTCCATGGCATCCGAAACTGTGATAGGCAGTGAAGAGTGAAATCAAAAATTCACGCCCTTAGAAAGCCTGAAGGCGGTGCTTGGTTTTCGGGGTCCCGTACGCGGCTAGGCTCCCAAAAAGTCTCACACATGTGGTATCTCCGTACTCAGGAGAAGCAGCAGAATGTATTTTGGGGTGTAATTTCACATATTCCCATGGCATGTTTGAGAAATATATCATTTAGTGACAACTTTGTGCAAAAAAAAAAAAAAATTTGTCTCTTTCCCGCAACTTGTGTCGCAATATAAAATATTCCATGGACTCGACATGCCTCTCAGCAAATAGCTTGGGGTGTCTACTTTCCAAAATGGGGTCATTTGGGGGGGTTTTGAACTGTCCTGGCATTTTATGCACAACATTTAGAAGCTTATGTCACACATCACCCACTCTTCTAACCACTTGAAGACAAAGCCCTTTCTGACACTTATTGTTTACATGAAAAAGTTTTTTTTTTTTTGCAAGAAAATTACTTTGAACCCCCAAACATTATATATTTTTTTAAAGCAAATGCCCTACAGATTAAAATGGTGGGTGTTTAATTTTTTTTTTTTCACACAGTATTTGCGCAGCGATTTTTCAAACGCATTTTTTGGGGAAAAAACACACTTTTTTAAATTTTAATGCACTAAAACACACTATAGTGCCCAAATGTTTGATGAAATAAAAAAGATGATCTTAGGCCGAGTACATGGATACCAAACATGACATGCTTTACAATTGCGCACAAACGTGCAGTGGCAACAAAATAAATACATTTTTAAAAGCCTTTAAAAGCCTTTACAGGTTACCACTTTAGATTTACAGAGGAGGTCTACTGCTAAAATTACTGCCCTCGATCTGACCTTCGCGGTGATACCTCACATGCATGGTGCAATTGCTGTTTACGTTTGACGACAGACCGCCGCTTGCGTTCGCCTTAGCGCAAGAGCAGGGGGCGACAGGGGTGCTTTTTTTTTTTTTTTTTTTTCTTTATTATTTTTTTGCTTTCTTATCTTATTTTTAAACTGTTCCTTTCATTTTTTTTTTTTTTTTATCATTTTTATTGTTATCTCGGGGAATGTAAATATCCCCTATGATAGCAATAGGTAGTGACAGGTACTCTTTTTTGAAAAAATTGGGGTCTATTAGACCCTAGATCTCTCCTCTGCCCTCAAAGCATCTGACCACACCAAGATCGGTGTGATAAAATGCTTCCCCAATTTCCCAATGGCGCTATTTACATCTGGCGAAATCTAAGTCATAAAATGCTCGTAGCTTCCGGTTTCTTAGGCCATAGAGATGTTTGGAGCCACTCTGGTCTCTGATCAGCTCTATGGTCAGCTGGCTGAATCACCGGCTGCATTCTCAGGTTCCCTGTTGAGACAGGAGAGCCAGAGAAAAACACGGAAGACGGTGGGGGGGGGGGGGGCATTCCCTCCCACGGCTTGTAAAAGCAGTCTAGAGGCTAATTAGCCGCTAGGATTGCTTTTACATGAAAGCCGACCGCTGGCTGAAAAGAATGATACCAAGATGATACCTAAACCTGCAGGCATCATTCTGGTATAACCAGTCAAAGTTGTGAATGGCGTACCTGAAGACAAAAAAATGGTTAACAATAAAGCACAGTAAACGGTAAAGTATAAATAATTACATACCTGAAAAACAAACATGATAAAACAAAATAACAATAACAATAACAATAAAACATTGCAGAATAGAATACAGTAAAAAAGAGCAGAACAATAGAGAGAGAGAATAGAGAGAGAGAACAATAAAACGACAACAATTTTTTTTTATTTTATATATATATTTTTTTTTTTACACTTTTTTTGTAACTAACTTTTATAACTGTAACCGGTTCCAGGTTCGGGTCTCTCAAAATGCGATGGCATCTTGGGAGACCCTGTGAAAGTGTGCCTAGTCTGTGGAATGCTGTACCCTACGCTAATACTCAACTAGTGCATGGTAGCGTTCAAAACATTCACCAATGCAAAGACCATGATTGTCAGGACAGGAGGGACAATAATAGCGGGTGTCACGCCTATATCCGCGCTTGCTGCAGACACGACATCTTTTTTGGGGGGGTTTGTTGGGTAGGGGTACTCGGGAGGACATAAAGAAAATGCCTCTCATGCAGCCGACTGCATTTAGTTGGGGATGTGAATGGGGGAAGTACGGGCGCTGCAGAAGCGGTGGGTTACCAATTAGGATTGGCGAATGCAGCAGGAAGGGCATCATGGGCACGACGGGCCTGTGTTTGTCTTCTTGGTGGCAGCGGGACACTACTTGTGCTTGCCACCTCACCAGCTTGAACTGCACTTATGGGACTCGCCACGTCACCAAGTGTTACTGCAGTGCTGGTTTGACTACGACCGGGGTGTACTAGGCCGCTGGTGCTTGCCAGTTCACCAAAACGCTACCAAAAAAATTGTTAGCGATCGCAGGGATCAGGCCTGACTCTGCGAACGCTGCAGTTATGCGTTTAGTCTTTTGTAAGTGACAGTGATCGATCGATACTGCACTTGGGTGGGCTGGGCTGGGCCGGGCGGAGGGGAAAACGCAGGTGCTAGCAGGTATCTGTGCTGATCCCACTAACACTGCGTTTTTGGGAACCCTAAACTGCTGGGGACGCTAGTATAGATCTGATCGGATCAGATATTGATCCGTACAGATACTATACCACTAAGGGAGGTGTACGGTGCGTGCGTGGGTGTTAGTGGTACTGGCGCTAACCTGACGCTGCCTGGGGCTGTTGCTTGCCAGTTCACCAAAACGCTACCAAAAAAACTGTTAGCGATCGTAGGGATCAGGCCTGACTCTGCGAACGCTGCAGTTATGCGTTTAGTGTTTTGTAAGTGACAGTGATCGATCGATACTGCACTTGGGTGGGCTGGGCTGGGCCGGGCGGAGGGGCAAAACGCAGGTGCTAGCAGGTATCTGGGCTGATCCCGCTAACACTGCGTTTTTGGGAACCCTAAATTGCTGGGGACACTAGTATAGATCTGATCGGATCAGATATTGATCTGATCAGATACTATACCACTAAGGGAGGTGTACGGTGCGTGCGTGGGTGTTAGCGGTACTGGCGCTAACCTGACGCTGCCTGGGGCTGGTGCTTGCCAGTTCACCAAAATGCTACCAAAAAAACTGTTAGCGATCGCAGGGATCAGGCCTGACTCTGCGAACGCTGCAGTTATGCGTTTAGTGCCTTGTAAGTGACAGTGATCGATCGATACTGCACTTGGGCCGGGCCGGGCGGAGGGACAAAACGCAGGTGCTAGCAGGTATCTGGGCTGATCCCGCTAACGCTGCGTTTTTGGGAACCCTAAACTGCTGGGGACGCTAGTATAGATCTGATCGGATCAGATATTGATCCGTACAGATACTATACCACTAAGGGAGGTGTACGGTGCGTGCGTGGGTGTTAGCAGTACTGGCGCTAATTTGACGCTGCCTGGGGTGACGCATATCACCGCCGGGCGATCAGGGGGCTAAACCTTTATTCGGTAATAAACGGCGGGTTCCCTGACACTATAAAAAATAAACGAACTAACCAGCGTCACCCGTAACGGTTATACGGTGATCAGTGGTGAAAGGGTTAACTAGGGGGCAATCAAGGGGTTAAAACATTTATTAGGTAGTATATGGGGGTCCCTGTCGCTATAAAACGCTGACGGCGAACCTAAATATTTACCTCACTAACTAGCGTCACCAGTGACACTAATACAGCGATCAGAAAAATGATCGCTTAGCGACACTGGTGACAGGGGGTGATCAAGGGGTTAAAACTTTATTAGGGGGGGTTAGGGGGGTACCCTAGACCTAAAGGGGGGTAATACTCACTGTCCCAACACTGTAACTGTCACAAACTGACACTATGCAGTAATCAGAAAAAAAAAAAAAAAAAAAAACTGCTGGTGTCAGTTTGTGACAGGGAGGGGGGGGGGTGATTGGGGGGGGATCGGGGGGCGATCGGGGGGGGGATCGGGGTGATTTGTGTGCCTGGCATGTTCTACTGTGTTGTGTAGTGTTTGTGCACTCACAGTTCAGTCTTCTCTCCTCGGCGCTGCAACGGAATACCGAGCCGAGGAGAGATGACATCATTTCCTTTGCTGCTGTTTAGCATACAGCAGCAAAGGAAGTGATCTGATTGGCCGGCGGCGATCGCGAGGGGGGGCCACGAACGGATGGCCTCCCCCTCGTCTCCGATCGCCGGGGGACCAAACGGGACCGCCTCGGGCGGCGGGGGGGGGTCCGATCGGACCCCCCACCCGCGGGAGGCAAATCACGTACATGTACGTGATTTTGCCTGCCCGTGCCGCCTTGCCGACGTACATCGGCGTGAGGCGGTCGTCAAGTGGTTAATAAATGCTATCTGGAGGTTGACCCATAATGTTGGTGTCTAATCTGCTTGCCAGGTTTCTGTGCAAAAATAGTAATGTTTATTGTTTTTTCCTCAACAGTTTCCTTCCACGCCACAGGAATGGCAGACTGTGGCCTCCCACTTTGCCCAGCGGTGGGACTTTCCTAACTGCGGAGGGGCAATTGATGGGAAACACGTCCACATCGTCCCACCACCCAACTCGGGGTCGTACTATTATAATTACAAGGGGTTTAATAGTATAGTGATGTTGGTGGTGGTGTCGGCTAATTACGACTTCTTGTATGTGGACGTGGGGAAGAATGGCCGGATGTCCGATGGTGGAGTGATCGCCCAGACGGAGTTCTACAGGCGTCTCCAGAATGGCAGCTTGGACTTGCCACCTCCAGAGGACAATGTTGAAGGTCTCCCATTTGTGTTCGTTGCTGATGAAGCATTTGCGCTGGGGGACCACCTGATGTGGCCATTCCCGATGAGGACCCTCACCCCGGAACAGAGGGTTTTTAATTACCGGCTGGCCAGAGCCCGAAGAGTGGTGGAGAACACATTTGGAATCCTGGCCAGCCGGTTCCGATTATTTATGACACCCATCCATATGGCGGAGTATAAACTGAACCATATAATACTTGCCTGCTGTGTTCTCCATAATTTTCTACGAAAACATTCAGCCAACTATGCTGGCTCAGTTGGGCCTGAGGCCGGAATCCCAAATACTTCAACAATGACGGCACTTGAAAGCGGCCGTCCTGGCTTGCCCTCCCTGAATGCCCGTGATGTCCGGTTACGATACCTGGAGTTCTTTGCGGGTAGGGGGGCTATCAATATGCCAGACAATATGTGACACCTTTTTCAAATAGAAAACAACCAAAAGAAATTCTTGGTGGACATTTCCTGCTTGTGTTTGTTTTAGCTGACCCTGACAGAAATGTGTTGAGTGCAGAAAATGTCGTGATTGAGTAACCTTATAAAAAACAGTGTTGGCTGGTACTTCCTAAATGCAAAAACACATTTCACTACAAGTGCACTTGCAACTGCACTGAACCTGCACTTGTAGTGCAAAGAGGATTTGTCCTTAGGAAATAACCCCCATTTGTGCATAAAACAACAATTACATCACCCCAAAAGTGTTGTAGTGTTGAGACAATAATCCACACATTTATGAGTAAGGCACTTTTTTATACCTGCACAATCACATGTGCATTTACCAAAGGTTTTTAAAACAAAACAACATGTTTGTTGTATAAAATGTTTGCAGTAGCATTATGAAAAATCTAAATATCCATTTCAGATAAAACAGGCCTGTGTAAAACCAACAAGAAAGCCAAAAAACTAGAACTTACAAAGTTCACATTAGGTAAAACCTGAAGGCTATATCAGACATCAGTATTTAGGAACTGGGTTTGATATAGCGTTCAGATGGGGGGAAATCACCCCTGGAAAAGCCAAATTTGGAAGATGCACACCAATTTACAAATGTCCACATGTGCTATCTGCCATCAGGGGGGATCAAGGGACGTGTTTGGGGGGAGCAAGCCCTTCCTCAACGCTACTTTATCATTGAGGAAGGGGTTGCCCCCCCAAAACGCGTCCATTGATCTCCCGTGATGGCAGATAGCACATGTTGGCACACTGTGTGCATCCTCCAAATTTGTCTTTTCTAACTAAACATAGAAAAAAGTTTGGTACCATAAAACAGGTGATTTTGTGGGGTTTAAATTCGCCCCAAAACATCAATGATGTTATTATTTTTTTTAATAACATCACTGATTTGTTGCTGGATGTTTTGCAATTGGAGATTGCATCCCATGATCTCCCCTATCAGTATCTGGGCACTTTCAGAAGTAAAGCGTTCTGGATCCCTCACATCACGATCACCTAAAAAGAGATAAAGAACAAAAAAAAAGGTCTCAAAAATCTGCCACCAGCCATCTCTTTTACCTGAGCCTGTGGCTGCAGACACTCACCTGTTGTGGTGCCAATCTCCACCACGTCTTCTTCTTCCTCCTGCTCAGCTTCTTGGGTTGGTGGTATTTCAACTTCTTCCAGAGGGGGGGGTCTGTGTTCTCCTGGGATGAGGGGTGTCCCCCGAGTCTTTTCTCCCCTATGTAAAACAAAAATGGTATACTTAGCACACAGATATTTGATGGCAGAACTATAGAAATAGGAAACATTGCTTGGAAGTGGGGTACAATTGTCTATTTTAGCCGAGTTCAAAGATGTATATTTTTTATTGCCCTTTGTCAAGCTGCAATACTTTACCTGTTTGGTACAAGCTTCACAGATGGAGACCCCCCTATAGTATACACTGGAGCACCTGTGTGGCCCCCTAATAAAAATGGTGTTCTTGTGTCCCTGTCACGTACCTTACAGCGGAGCCCGAAATGATGAGGGTGGCCTTTTGCACGGTTCCGGTCCAAGCACCCCTGGTGGTGGGTACAGGGAGTGCGAGGGCAACGAAAGGGTGCAGGTGCCTGCAGGCAGGAGGCTGGAACTTGGAGATATAGGAACCTCTGCTGAGGAGATGTGGAAACTGATCACCAAACTTGTTCAGCGGGAGCCAGATCAGGATCAACTGCAGAATCAGGAACAGGCAGGAGTCGGCAACAGGCTGGCAGCGGGGTACCAAGTCAGCAGGCAAAACCGTAGTCAGGAACAGGCAGGGGTTGGCAACAGACGGGCAGCAGGGTACAGAATCAGGAAGCAGAGCCGTAATCATAAGTTCAAGCCAAGGTCAGTATTGCAAGTAGAGGCAGGTTCAGCAGGCAGGGGAGATCCAAGAGAATGGTCAGAAGATAGCCGGGTTTTCAGGAACAAGGTCAATCAGGCAGAATAACAACAGGAACACAGGAACACAGGAACAAGCTGAAGACAATCCAGCACTGATGCTAGGCAGACTCCCTGTTTATATAGGGTGCTGTGTGCCAGGATTGGCGCCAGCGTACGTGCGTACGCGCATGCGCATTAGCAACTTAGCACATTGGCACATGCGCGTTAGCACATTAGCAGGTTGGCACATTGGCGCATGTGCGTTCGCATATTAGCGCTTTGGTACTCGCGGACGCGCGTTAGCGCGTGTCCGCATTCGCATAGAGGTGCCATTGTGCATGCTCACCCTGGATCTCATTTGCCTCTGGCTATGGTTCCGTGCATGCACCTTTGCATTAGTAGAATGAGGATTTGCAGCTGCTGCATGGAGACGGGTGCTTGCTGTGTGAGTTCTCTGACAGTCCCACACTAGTGCTCCAGTGTCCAGATGTGAAAACAGCTGCTCAGTGTCCTCTCCTTACACACAATCTAGTTTGCATTTCATTCTAGTAACAAACCCATCTACACAAACAAATATTTGGCATCCAAGTAGGCCCCCAAAAATGTGTGAAAATGCATATGGCCTAAACAATGGTGTTCTAGAGGCCGAAAGAAAAATGTTTGATACGAACGAATAATGTGCCCATGAACATTAAAGTTGACCTTTGGAAACGTTACAACTAATCAAAGCATATGGAGCAGAACGAACGTAATAAAGACAGAAAGAATATGAACACAGCACAACTACTTACTTTTTTGCAGCACTCTCCGGATCTTTCGGTACTGCTCTGGCTCTCTCAACTTCAGGTCCGACCACCGCTTCCTGAGCTGATCTTTAGACCTTCGTACCCCGAAATTCCGCTCGAGACTCCTGACCACTTTCGCCATGATTTTGGCCTTTCGGATGTTGGGGTTGGGGTAAGGCCCATATTTTCCATAAAAGTCAGACTTCTTCATGATGTCTACCATCTCCAACATCTCCCCAAACGACATATTTGTGGCCTTAAAACGTCTCCTTCTGGATCGGGACGTGCCTGGATCCGCCCTTTCCTCCTCCTCCTCCTCCTCGTTGCTACAATTAGCCCGCACCTGCTGTATGTCCGCCATCATGCTCTTCCCCCACTGCGCCGAATGAAAAGGGGCGGGGAATACACTAGAAAGAACGTCAGGGGCGGGCGGAGTTACACGCATGCGCAGTGTATATAAAGCGTAACGCGCGCGTCTTACGTACGATCTGTGAGCGGAGGAAGGAGCATCGGAGACGCCGATCGTAAGAACGAAGGTAAGAGACAAACTTGGGCCTATACTGCTTCTATAGATTGAGGCCTATATTGTAACAAGATTAGGAGAGTTTGGTGTGACATTAGGCTTTGTCTTGTGTTGTGTCTTGCAGTGAACATGGATATGGTACTGGAAGATCAGGACTTCATTTCAGTCTTCATTGATATGCTAAGGGAGCTGCCCTGTCTGTGGGAGATTAAACACCCCCATTACAAGAACCAAATAAAGAGGAAGGCAGCACTGGAGCAATTGTGTGAAATTATGAAGCAGGTGATCCCCACGGCAGACATCCTCTATTTAAAGATTTTCATTTGTGGCCTGAGGAGCACATATCTGAGGGAGCGCCAGAAAGTCCTTGATTCGCAGAGATCCGGAGCAGCAGGTGACATCTATGTCCCCAGGATGTTGTACTACGACAGGCTGCACTTTCTGGCAGGCCAGACTGAACCCAGGCCATCCCTCTCAAGTCTTCCTTCCACGCTTCCTCCCCCCCCGGCTGAGACTTCTGACGCCCAACCTGGGCCTTCCAGGCCACATGTGGAGGAGCCCAGATTGAGCCAGGTATAGCATTCCTCTAAATATTTCTGCTTGTCCAATCAATGATGTTAACTAGATGTTAGTTGTGACTACTAATTTATGATTGTGATTGATGATGCAAAAACTAAAACCATGTCCCTTTTTCATACACAGGGAAGTCTCAGCCAGGAGGTGGCTGATCTGCAGGTCCCTCCACCCCTCCTGGAAAGAGAAAGTGGCAGCAGGAGGAGTAGCCTAGAGGAGGCGGCTATCAGATTTTTTTGTAGGGCTACAGAGGTCCTGGGAGCACCACACACCAGGCAGGAGAACCTTGCGGCATTCATTGCCTATAAAATGCAGAGGATGGAGGAGGGCCAAAAAGCCATGTGTGAGGCCCTCATATCTGAGGCTCTGGCGAAAGGTGTGAGGGGCCAACTTACACCTCACACACAGCTTTGGGATGGTCCTCCTCCTCCTCCTGCAGGTCCTACTCCTCCTCCAGGTCCTACTCCTCCTCCTGCCACATCTCCAACTGCACAGCCACAGCCGGAAGGAAGTGTGAAAGGAAGACCAGAGAGTGAGGACCCTGGATCCAGTCTGGTCGGCCAAAAGATGCAGCCTCTTGTGGTACCACAGCCTGGGGACACTGATGTCATCTGCTGCTATCCAAGTCTCTGTTAAATGCCGGACCAGACTGCCCTCCCTTATATATGGACTCCTCAGGCCACCAATTTTGAGGTTTAAGAATTGATGTCTGCCGTGGGGGTCCCAGGCTTCACTAATTTCTCCTGTTGATCCAGTTTTGCCTTCCTCTTTGTTTGGTTCTGAGCCCTTAATAAAGGATTTTTGTTTTGAATTATACTCTCCTATGTGTTTTACTTCAAAAATGATGGTTTGTTTGTGAGGATTCAGGTACATTTCTAATATACAATGTGAAATGAACAAGGGACACCAACAACAAAAAATCTCATGGAGATTAAATAATAAAAGATATCAATGGTGTTGGGGTAACTTGCCACACAAAACACACACAACAATATTCTGGAGTAAAAATAAAAATAACATTGAACAAAGATCAGCCTTGGAAAAAATCCAAACATTAAAGAAAAAAAAAGGCTCAAAAAAAAAAAAAAAAAACCATAAAAAATATAAAACTGTCAGATGTGACAACTAATAACAATATATTGAGGGAATCCCACTAAAAAAACACAAATAAAACTTTGTGAGAAGTGTGTGTGAATATGAGCATCAAAACGACTTAATTCTTGTCACATTATAAAGAAGAAGAGAGTGCGCTGTATTAAACCATTTTTAACATTGCAGCGTGACGAAAGTGGTGTATCCATTGCGAACGCTAAGTTTACCAGAACGAGCTGCCCCGTGTCGGAATTTCTTCTGAGCATGCGTGGCACTTTGTGCGTCGGAACAGGCCACACACGGTCGGAATTGACGCGATCGGATTTTGTTGTCGGAAAATTTTATCTTCTGCTGTCCAACTTTGTGTGTCGGAAAATCCGATGGAAAATGTCCGAAGGAGCCCACACACGGTCGGAATTTCCGACAACACGCTCCGATCGGACATTTTCCATCGGAAAATCCGACCGTGTGTACGGGGCATAAGACTTAAACTAAATCAAAATTTGCATCCAAAATTAACACTGCCGTCAGGTAGGCTGTACGTGGTCCCATGATTTCTAACAGCAGTCCTGATTCTTTAGTATGTTTCTTGTTCTAGGCTGACAACCCTAGTGGGCATTGTCCCCCTAAGAGAGGAAGTGTGTTAGTAGTAGTATCAGCAGGCGATAATAAAAGAAAAAAGCCACTAAAGTTCTGGTAGGCTGTAATATATTACATTTTGTTCATGGATTTAGATACATGTTAAGCATTCCCTTTAGGCCATATCCACTTTTCAGCATGATATAGCCATAAACACTGTCCATCTTGGCCCATTGGAAGCTGCTGCTTTTTTCTCTTGAGTGTTCATAAGGATGCATCGGATCTTTTACATTTCTAGTAATGACCCTGGAGAGAAGGGAATAAAACAAAAGGTATCTCATGCAATGCAAAATGTAAGAATGCTCATAAAATTTATATGGAAAATGTAGTTATCAGCAAATAATAAGCTGGCACATAGACAAAATGTGGTTGACTCTGCTTCCTACACTGTACATCCTGCATTGCAGTTTGCATTGCAGTTTGCAACCTGTGATCTGCTTGTGTGTAAGTTGCATTTTCTTTAGTCACATCAACTATTATCATGTTTTACAGCCAAGGTTAGACCATTAAAAATGTCTTTATACCTTCTGAAAACCTTGTAAACATAAATAATAAAACACCTAAAACATTTAATAAAAGGTTGATGTGGAGAGTATCTTGAAAGGAATTCATCTGCAGTTTTGAACACGCATCACATTTTTTAGCAAAAACTCAACAAAAATGATTGAATAGACTAACGCGCTTCAGACAGAGATGAAAACATTTCATATAAAGTTATAAATCAATGATCAGTAAACATAAGTCAGCATGTCTCTAGGGGTTACCATGGTTCCACAAATAATATCTGGAATACATTTGTGTATCTCATGCTTCCAAACTGATAAGAAACAGATTGTATTTAAGAAAAGCTAAAATCATAGCACATACAACAAAGAAATATGTACTTATACTAGCACTTTTAGATATGATTCACACCTTGCCTAAATTACTTAAAGTGGTTCTAAAGGCAGAAGTTTTTTTACCTTAATACATTCTATGGATTAAGATAAAAAAAACCTTCTGAACTTCCGGTTCCGGTGCCACATGGAGAGGAACTAGGAGATATCAGCTCCCATCACGCTCCTCCAAATCCAGCTTCCAAGCCGCATAGCCTCCGAGGTAACCCCCTCCTCTGCCTCCCTTCTACCTGAGGAATCCCCATGAATCAGTTTGAGGAACTATCTGTGGCTCGGCCGACCCCCGCTCCGTGCCTGAACACAGTAAACACAGGGGACATAGCACAAGCCGCAGCCAATATGGCACCCGCTCTCTGTGCTGACAGCTGTGCTGCGGACACACACGTGGCCCCTCCAGCCCCCATGGCGCTCTCAGGTGGATCCTGTATCCCCAGCTGGCATAGCCCTGGCAGTGGTGGCCCTTCTCACCCCTATGGTCACCAAGGCTGAAGATAACGCAGTTCTTAAACGGCTAGAGCAACTGCACATAGAACTCCAGATCCAATCCCTCAGAATCGATCAAACAGAGGAACAGATCTCCTCTGTTGAAGACGATACTGCTGCTCTCTCTGCCGCTGTAGCCAGGATCTCCACAGTACAAAAAGAACTCCAGGAAAAAGTGGACGACCTGGAAAATAGATCCCAGCACAATAATTTGTGCATTATTGGCCTCCCAGAATCGTACTCCTCTTCCTCGCTGGTTGCCATGTGCTCTACCACCATCCTGGAACAGCTGGGACTATGTACCCCCTCCCTGGTGGAACATGCCCACCTATCTTAACTATGCAAACAAACACGCTGTACTTCAACAATTCCTCAGAGTGTGCAACTTGTCTGTTGACGAACACCCACTGCTACTCTTTGCTGACTACTCCATCGATGTTATGCGCAAGTGCAAGGCCTTCTCAGTGGACTGCTCCACACTTCATAACAACCATGTTAAATTTGTCCTAGCATACCCAGCAATTCTCCAAACTCAACCTGCCACGGGAGAGCGTTTATCTTTTACCTTTCCGCTGGAAGCAGAGAACTACCTTATTGCGACGCAACCTTCAGACATGGAACAAGAGAATCCCTCTCCATCCCATGAGCCGAGCCTCTCCAGGAAGACTGCTTTAATCTCTGAAAAATGGCAGAGCCCTCAGAAACCACCCATCAAGCGGGTGCAATTTGGTCTGCCAGATGAACGTTCTGTCCACCATTGATTCCAAGCTTCAGCTAACTTTTACAGTTTGTCTTTTTCCCCGCTTTTTCCTTGTTGTTGCCACTTCTCCAGTTCCAGCATGTACCTTCTAAGCTCTATGTACTGTGAGCTTCTGCCGAAGTGACACCTCTTCTGTGATGGGCCCTAGCTGTCCAACTTTTTCAGGCAGACTGATACTTGTAGCTGGCCTTAATGGATTAGCCTTATGGACCTGCTGTCCCTAATATGTAATTGGTCCCCCCTCAAATCTCCTACCTCCCCTCTCTTCACCCCCATTTCCACCCCCCTCTTCCCCTCCCTTTCCCCCTTCTTTCGATATCTCTCCCTGTCTCTTCTTCCTCTTTCTCACTCCTCCCCCTCCTCAGAGCAACTTCAAATCCACGAAAAGTGAGGAAGCACTCTTATAGTAGGTTATAGTGTTCAGCAGCAGGACCCCCTTCACAGTTACTTTATCATAAATTATTTTTTCATATATATATCTTTTGAGCACCTAGCGCAATTCTTTTTCTTTATATCTTATCCGGTATATGACACAACCACACCATCTTTTTCCAGAGCAGCCTGTATTTCTCGTGACGTTACCTGTGGGGTTTTGTTTGTATCCCAAACAATTCCTCTGGCAGTTGTGGCTGAAGTCTTCCTTGATCTACCTGACCTTGGCTTGGTATCAAGAGAGCCCCAAATTTTCCACTTCTTATTAAATGATTGAACAGTACTGACTGGCATATTCAAGGCTTTGGATTTCTTTTTATATCCTTTTCCATCTTTATAAAGTTTCATTACCTTGTTACGCAGGTCTTTTGACTGTTCTTTTCTGCTCCCCTTGACTTAGTATCTAGCCTGCTTAGTGCATCCATGTGAGAGCTAACAAACTCATTGACTATTTATACACAGACACTAATTGCGATTTAAAAAGCCACAAATGTGGGAAATTAAACTTTAATAGCCATTTTAACCTGTGTATGCCACGTTCTGTGTCTGTACCAAAGCCAAACATTACAGGGTATGTAAACTTTTCATAAGGGCCATTTGGGTGATTTCTGTTATAATTATGTTTGTAAAAGGAGCCAAAAAAATGATGTGATAATAAATGGCTTCATGTGATCATTATCCTTAAATAAAAGACAGCTTTTTGGCATGATTAGTCATATTTTCAATATAAATGCCAAAATTTCACAATTTCTTCTAGGGCATGCAAACTTTTGAGCACAACTGTATGTACTACAGTACATGTGTGAATTGGAGGTTTGATTTTTTTTAATCAAGTCATGATGCAGTGCGGAGAGGGGTAGTCTTAAATCATAAGTAGTTAGGGATTCACAGCAGCAGAACTCCAGCATACAATTAAAATGTAGCCCAACATTTCATACCTTCCTGGAAGTCTAGTTTCCAAAAAATAGCCTAGGATACTGTGGAGGGGCTGTGCAGTGAACTTGACATGAAACAAATGCTGTAGGACCAGGGCCTCAAGCAGTGCCTTGTTTGGTCACATGGGAGGCAGTAGCCAGAGTGACGTTGGCAGTACAGTATGCTTGCTTGCCACCCCCTTTATTAGTACAAATGAGCTGAATGCTGACACTGACCTGCTGGCATGATAGTAGTCTTCTGGCTTTGAAGCCTTGCATTGCATGCTATTGTTAGTGTCTATGGTCTACAAAGATCTTTTTCTGTCTCCGATTCTCCCCAGTTGAGTACTAATGAGTAGGCTTGCTTGCATATTTTTAGCTCCCGAGTGTGAAACCTTACATTTTTCATTTGCCATGTGGCTGCCCAGCCCTTGGTTTTTTCAAGGTCTTCTTGAAAAATATTCTATATCCTGTTGTATCAATTATAAGCAAAAAACAAAACAAAATTGGAACTAGGGCCAAGCCCTGGGGAACACTGCTGACTACCTTAGACCATTTTCAAAATGAACCATTTATCACTACCCTGTGGACGCATTCCTGTAACCAGAATTCTGTCCATGCACATACAATTCCTTCCATGTTCAGTAGACCTTAATTTGTAAATGAAGCATTTGTGGGGGACTGTATTGAATGCCTTAGCAAAGTACAAATATACTACATCCTCAGGCCTCCCTTTATTTAAATTACTAATCACTTCCTCATAGAATGGTAATAGGTCTGAAAAGAATGGTCAATCAAAAATCCATGCTGGTTGTTACTTACAATAAGCAAAACAAACATTTTTCCAGCACACTTGCCAGCTAGCCAACAAAAAATGGGTATGTTTGTTCTGTGCAAAGCCCTTCCCGTCTATTCTAAAAGCTAGTTATAACTGGATGCCTTGAGCTGCCATTGTGCTTTTCTGTGATTCTGATGTGCCCCTGTCGCTTTAAGGAGGAATGGGATGTGTCCAGGTGTTACTTGCCCTTTTTTTATCCATTGCTATATATGCTGCAATATGCAGACTCTCATAGACTAGAGCTAGGACCACAGTATACCGACAGGCCTTGACGAGGCTGTGCATCTTGCACATATTTGTACAAATGCTGTGACAGTGTAATTTGTTGTTTTGCTGGCTAGCTTGTGGAAAGTATGCTGGGAACATTTTTTAGATTTTTTTCTGTGCAAAGCCCTTCCATGTGCACCTTAGTCCAAAAAGCTAGTTATAAGTTGAAGAGGTTGCCATTTTAGTTTAGGTTGTTACTTATGATTAGGGATTAGCCCGATGTTCGAGTCGAACGTAAGTTCAACTCGAACATTGGGTGTTCGCCTGTTCACCGAATAGCGAACAATTTGGGGTGTTCACAGCAAATTTGAAAGCCGCGGAACACCCTTTAAAAGTCCATGGGAGAAATCAAAAGTGCTAATTTTAAAGGCTTATATGCATGGTATTGTCATAAAAAGTGTTTGGGGACCTGAGTCCTGCCCCAGGGGACATGTATCAATGCAAAAACAAGTTTTAAAAACGGCTTTTTTCGGAAGCAGTGATTTTAATAATGCTTAAAGTTAAACAATAAAAGTGAAATATTCCTTTAAATTTCGTACCTGGGGGGTGTCTATAGTATACCTGTAAAGTGGCGCATGTTTCCCGTGTTTAGAACAGTCCGAGAGCAAATTGACATTTCTAAAGGAAAAAAAGTAATTTAAAAGTACTTGCGGCTATAATGAATTGTCTATGGGCGAAATCAAAAGTGCTAATTTTAAAGGCTTATATGCATGGTATTGTCATAAAAAGTGTTTGGGAACCTGGGTATTGCCCCAGGGGACATGTATCAATGCAAAAAAGTTTTAAAAGCGGGCGTTTTTTTCGGGAGCAGTGATTTTAATAATGCTTAAAGGGAAACAATAAAAGTGAAATATTCCTTTAAATTTCGTACCTGGGAGGTGTCTATAGTATGCCTGTAAATTGGCGCATATTTCCCGTGTTTAGAACAGTCCGAGAGCAAAATGACTTTTCTAAAGGAAAAAAAGTAATTTAAAAGTACTCGCGGCTATAATGAATTGTCGGTCCCGGCAATACACATAAAAGTCATTGAAAAAAACAGCATAGGATTCCCCCACAGTCCATTACCTGGCCCTCTGGGTCTGGTATGAATATTAAGGGGAACCCCGAACCAAAATTTAAAAAAAAATTGCGTGGGGGTCCCCCCAAATTCCATACCAGGCCCTTCAGGTCTGGTATGGATATTAAGGGGAACCCTGTACCAATTTTTTTTTTAAATGGCGTCAGGGTCACCCTCAAAATCCATACCAGACCCTTCAGATCTGGTATGGATTTTAAGGGGAACCCTGCGCCAAAATTTAAAAAAATGGTGTGGGGTCCCCCCAAAAATCCATACCAGACCCTTATCTGAGCACGCAACCTGGCAGGTTGCAGGAAAGGGGGGGCGAGAGAGCGGCCACCCCCCTCCTGAACCATACCAGGCCACATGCCCTCAACATGGGGAGGGTGCTTTGGGGTAGCGGTCCCCCAAAGCACCTTGTCCCTATGTTGATGGGGACAAAGGCCTCATCCCCACAACCCTTGCCCGGTGGTTGTGGGGGTCTGCGGGCAGGGGGCTTATTAGAATCTGGAAGCCCCCTTTAACAAGGGGACCCCCAGATCCCGACCTCCCCCCTTGTGTGAAATGGTAACGGCCTACCATTTCACAAAAAAAGTGTAAAAATGGTAAAAATGACAACACATGCCTTGGGACAAGTCCTTTATTAAAAAATAAAAAAATAAAAGTGTCCCACGAAGTCCATTCATCTTCTTCTTCTCTTGCTCCGATGGACCGAAAAAGAAAAAAAAAAGCCACACACCGCCACGGATCTGCCTCCATGGGAGGCATCCCCCGTAATGACCGGCCTCTCAGGTGACAGTTTTTTTATAACTGAGTGTGGGGCCACACTATGACGTTGCCGGGTGACCCCCGCCCCCTCTGATGCACAGGGACATCCCTATAGCTTCCCCATAGCGTCAGAGGGGTGGGGCCACCCAGTGACATAACCGAGTGACCCCACCCCCTCTGACGCTACAGGGAAGCCATAGGGATCTCCCCGTGCGTCAGAGGGGGCGGGGTCACCCGGCGACATCACCATGTGGCCCCGCCCTCAGTTATTAAAGAACTGTCACCTGAGAGGCCGGTGATTACGGCAGGTGCCTCCCATGAAGGAAGATCGGTGGCGGCGTGTGGCTTTTTTTTTTTCTTTTTCTGTCCGCGAGAGAAGAAAAAGATGAATGGACTTTGTGGGACACTTATTTTTTTATATTTTAATAAAGGACTTGTCCCAAGGCATGTATTGTCGTTTTTACCATTTTCACATTTGTACCCCGTTACCATTTCACACAGGGGGGAGGCCGGGATCTGGGGGTCCCCTTGTTAAAGGGTCTCCTGGGGCAGGACCCAGGTCCCCAAACACTTTTTATGACAATACCATGCATATAAGCCTTTAAAATTAGCACTTTTGATTATTTATGTTCGTGTCCCATAGACATTAACAGTGTTCGCGTGTTGGAACAAATTTTTTGCCTGTTCGCATGTTCTGCTGCAAACCAAACCGGGGGGTGTTCAGCTCATCCCTACTTATGATACTATTTTTGCAGGTCAATTCTTGAATATATTTACCTTACCAGTCTTATCTATACCTTGCATACTATTAATGTAAGGCTCAGTAGTCATCTGGTACACATCTCGACCCTTTTTTGAATATCAGTATTAAAGTTGCTTTTAACAAATTGGTTGATACCATGCCAGTAAGTAAGGTGTCTTAAAAAATTAAAGACAATGGCCTGGCTTTAACCCTTTTACTGTCACCGATGTATGCCAT
The DNA here is from genome assembly GCA_037952925.1 of Lithobates clamitans. NCBI lineage: Eukaryota > Metazoa > Chordata > Amphibia > Anura > Ranidae > Lithobates > Lithobates clamitans. The sequence goes on from JBBGZY010000318.1 coordinate 399,906, forward strand.
ATTTTGGTGGCGGGGGAGATTTACACACACTCCTGCAGCCGGCAGGAGTGTGAGTAAATCTGACAAGCCAACCGTTGGCTCTCAGATGGAAATTATCCATTGGCTCTAGGTCACTTCCACACATACTGGTAAAGCCCCCCCCCCCCAGCATGAACCCCTGCCATGTTTCCCAGGCATCTAGGACTTGCATAATGGGTGCCACTGGGTAGAGGGAAGAGAAACCAGAAACATCCAATTGCTGAACTCCTCTTCCTAACCCCTTCCCTACTGACCCAGAATCGACTTGTAAAATGTCACTTTCAGGTGCCTATGTCACTTTCCCCAGTATTTCTGGGAAAGGAACTAATGCAGTATGATCTGCACTCCATTTGTTTCATTGGAGGAGAACCAAAAATGCATCAAATAGGGGACTTTTTTCCACTATGTGATGAAAAAAAAGTTACGTAAAATGCAAAAAATATTTATAAAATAAAGTTATATCCAAGCACTAAAAAATCCCCCCACCCCAACCCCCACATACATGCACATTCAAGTGTAAATCCATGCATTAACATGTCAATTGCTCTACATATCACCGTGCATGCCTGAGTGAGGCCAATAATTCTAAGCCAATTATTCATGTTTAACTCTAAACCGATGACCTGTATGGGGTTTTTAAAGTATTGTCTATGAAAAATATAGGGGACCAAAGTTTGTTGCCATTTCACAGGCACTGTCTATTGAGTTTATGTGCTTTAAAATGTGCTGTGTATTTTTTTACTGAAAATTTGGATTCATAAACTGTTGCACTAATATTGTGTGATATAAAAAACTACCACTATTTTTTTCTCTAGAGTGCCTGCTTTCAGAAAATATATAATGTTGGGGGTTTTCACATAATAATCAGGCCTAAAATTATGTTTTAAAGATGTGTGCCAAAAAATTCCAAAGAGGCTCTGGCATTGAAAGGGTTAAAGTATATGTCAATCCTTACCTTGTAAAACAACCCATTCAGTTTAAAATAGAAATGCAAAGTAAAAGGCTTGTGCATACAGTATATATATATATATATGTTAAACAAATTATAAAAACCTTTTTTATGACCTCTGTTCTCAGCTGCATAAGGGGCATAGAGAGGTAGGGGTGGAGACTGTAGGGGGAATGTCAGCAGGAGACAGGAAATCAGCAGTACATTGATCTTCCCAGTAGAGAGCTGTGCTGGGGGGCTGACCATTGGATTACAAATAGGCTGTGTTCCCAAGTAAAGTGCAAAGAAGCACACTTGCCACACTGGGATGGATGTGCTTTCATGCCTACTGTGGTCAGTTTGAATTATGAAAGCAGAGGAATTGTGTGATGCTTCCTAAGCTAGATAAAGACTCCCAATTCTGAGCCAACTTTAGTCCTATCTCTCTCCTTAATGTCGACATAAAAATCCTGGTCAAAGTGCTCGCTACATAACTGAATTGAATTTTACATCGCCTGATTCATAGAGATCCGGTGAGCTTCGTGCCCCTTAGGCGGGCAACATCCTTCAAACACTCCTCCTTACCCACACGGCACATTGTTGAGCTCACCAGTTAATGTTGCTTTCCTTAGACATTCGAAAAGCATTCGACACCTTATCCTGTACCTACTTAAGCGCGGCCCTGATAGGGGGGTGGGGGACTCAATTCTTGGATTTGCTTCAAATGAATTGCTGCTCTGTATAGTGACCCCTCAGCTGCTGTGAAGTATATGAGACATGAATTGCCTTCCTTCCCTATAGTTCGAGGTACTCGCCAGGGATGCCCCATTTCCCCACTTATATTTATAATTGCTCTGGAACCTCTGGCTGCACACATCCATCTGATTCCTGACATCAGTGGTATTGAATTTGCCAGTGTATATCATAAATTATCCATGTTTGCAGATGACATCTTAATGTGCATTACATCTCCACACATCACACTTCCCAATTTGCTATCCCTGGTGAACAGCTTCCCCTCCCTTTCAGGTCTCTATGTCAATCAGGCCAAATCCAGTACGTTGAATGTTTCTTTACCGGACGCTACTCTCCAGATGGTGCAAGCTCAATTCTCTTTCCAATGGTCCAACTGTATCCCCTATCTTGGGATCACGCTTACTCTGACATACTCAACCTTGTACGGAGCTAACTGTCCCCCTCTCATCAGAACTCTGGCTCGACTACTAGAGTCATGGAATAAAACACGCATTTCCTGTCTGGGGCAGATATATGCCATAAAAATTACTCTCCCAAAACTGCTATATCCCTTTAGAGTTTTGCCTGTTCTGGTTCTCCCGCATATCCTCCGCTCACTACAGCATCTTCTCTTCAGGTTTACCTGGGGCCAGGTCAGATCGAGACTGAATAGACACCTACTCTACAGACCTAGGATTCAGGGAGGGCTAGGGATGCCGAATATCACTTACTATTACAAAGTGGCCCTTGTGGTGTGGGACTCTATAAAATACTCGGCCCATTTGATATCGCCGCACCTCCCTCTTCTTGAAATATTTAAATGTCCTTTATTCCCTCCGGGATTGGAGAGTCCCCAGAGCTATCGTTGGTGGCGCAACAAGGGTCTGATGAGGGTTCGGTCTCTGTTGTCCATTCGGGGCTTCGTCACCTTCCAATAGCTCAAAGACACATACAAAATTTCATTACCTCCAAATTCACCACCTGTTGGAATTACTGAGAAGAAACCATGATTGGTCAACGACAGCAACAGCATTTGAAATCAGATGTCGGACTCCCCCCACAACCCAAGGTCTCGTTTCCCTATTATACTCTTCCATCCTAAGTAATCTGAATTTGCGTACTCCATCTTACTGCACCAACTGGGAGAGGGACTTTAGCACCACGCAAACCCCCAAGAAATGGAATAAAATCTGGGAGGCACTATTCCGCTCTTCCGTCATAACTCTAGAAAACTCTATCAAAGTACTGACCTGGTGGTACTTTATTCTGGCTAGAATTGCTAAATGTCTCCCTAAATGTCTCCCTACCTATCTTCCCACATGCTTTAGGGAATGTTCAGACCTAGGTGATATGAAGCATACATGGTGTACATGCCCAAAGGTCAAACAATTGTGGATAAGGGTCTACAACATGGTCAATCTGGTACTACACATGAAATTCTGAAAAGATCCTTGAAAAGCACTTGTACACAAACTAGTAGAAGGCACTACCAAATGTGAACACGCTCTTGTGACCCATATATTTTCAGCCACGAAACAGACGATTGCAAAAGCGTGGTACACACCAATTCTCAACTTTAACAAAGTAAAAAATTGGGTACATGGTAACCTAGTGAATGAAAAATTGACAGCTATCTTAACTGATACCCCCGATAAATTTCTACATACCTGGCAGCCCTGGTTAGACTACTTTCCTTTAACACAACCTCCTATGCGCTTCTTGGAACTGTAATCTGTAACGTTGTGCTAATATTTCTGTAGTGAGCCTCTGGGACAGGGATGGCCTCCCTTTCACCGCCCCTCCCCCCCTTTTTCTCTCTCTCTTTCTCTCCCCTCTCTTTCTTCTATCTCTTCTTCTTTTAGTTCTGATCCTCTCCGCTGCTTACAGGCAAGAGCGGTACCCCTTATTGCTCCCATGGATGATGCTATCATCTTCAGTTCTGTGGTTTACAGCTAAAAGGCCCTCATTTAGGACATGAAGCGTATTGCGATCTCAATAATTTTTTCCACCTTACAATTTAACGTTGCTTGGATATTTCCTTTACCATTAAATCATTGCTTAATGTTCAGTGTTTGCGGATGGAAACTCCATTTGAATTTGTACCTGTTATCGTACATTTTTCTTGCACCATGTTTCTTATTGTTTCTTATAAAATTCAAGTGAAAGAAAGCAGGGGGACTTGCAGGATCTCCAGGTATTTCACACAAAGGAACAATGCATAGAGAAAAGGATAATTTTCAATACACGTACATGGTGCAACAGACACATTGCAGGATTATGAAATGCTGGTGTGACATACACTTTAAATTAACTTGCTCTTTGATGACTCGTGGGTGTAAATCATATGGTCTTGGAGATTTGTTCTCATTAGGTTTTCCTAGACATTTTTGAACCTGGGTTTCTGTCAACCACAGAGGTACCTTAATGCCCCGTACACACGGTCGGACATTGATCGGACATTCCGACAACAAAATCTTCGGATTTTTTCCTACGGATGTTGGCTCAAACTTGTTTTGCCTACACACGGTCGCACAAAGTTGTCGGAATTTCCGATCGCCAACAACGCGGTGACGTCAAGCACGTACGACGAGACTAGAAAAGGCCAGTTCAGAACCAAGCGAGGCACCCTTTGTGCTCCTTTTGCTAATCTCGTGTTAGTAAAAGTTTGGTGAGAGACGATTCGCGCTTTTTCAGACTCGTGGCTTTCAGATCGTTTTCTGCCGTTCAGTTTGTGCTTGTGGGTTTGTATTTGCTCTTCAGTGCGTGCAGTCAGTTCGTATCGGAGTTTTCTGTGCGATCTTGTCCGCTCGTTGCTGTTTTTCAGGTCGCTCTTCACAGGCCTTGCTGTTCTTCAGTGCGTTCTGTTACTTCGTTCTGAGCAGCCGACCGTTTTCTAGCCATGTTTCGTATGCGTACTCCTCGTACAGTTCGTGCTGTGCGGGGGCTTGGTGTTGGGGTCCTGACCTTGACACAAGTCCAGTCCATGAACAGGGTGGGGAGGAGTTCATGGACCAAGAATTGGTTGCTTCAGCATGACCAGTTCTGTCATATGCCTTTGCTCCGTGAGATCCGTGAGAATAATCCTGATGATTTCAGGAACTTTCTCAGGATGACGGACCCCGTATTTCACCGTTTGTTGGCTTCGCTGACCCCCTATATCAGCAGGCAGGATACCTGCATGAGGCAAGCCATCACTCCGGAGCAGAGGTTGGTCGCTACCTTGCGGTATTTGGCCATAGGGAGAAGCCTGCAGGACCTCAAGTCCTCGACAGGCATCTCCCCCCAGGCTCTTCTTTGTGGACATTTACTGCTTGTGTTTGTTTGAGCTGACCCTGACAGAAATGTGTGGAGCGCAGAAAATGTCGTGATTGTGTAACCTTATACAAAGCACTGTTGGCTGTTATTTACTAAATGCAAAGACACTTTTCACTACAAGTGCACTTGCAACTGCACTGAAACTGCACTTGTAGTGCAAAGTGGATTTGCCCTTAGGAAATTACCCCCATTTTCTCATAAAACAACAATTACATCACCCCAAAAGTGTTGTAGCGTGAGACAATAATCCACACATTCTTGATGAACAATCTTTTTAATACCAGCACAATCACATGTGCATTTACCAAAGGTTTTTCTGACAAACCGACATGTTTGTTGTATAACAATTTTTGTGGTGTCATTATCCAAAATCAAAATGTGCATTTTATAGAAAACAGGCCTGTGTAAAACCCACAAGAAAGACACAAATCTTGATCTTACAAAGTTCACATTTGGTAGAACTTGAAGGCAATATCAGACATGAGTATTTAGGAACTGTGTTTGATATTGCGTTCAGATGGGGGGAAATCACCCCTGGAAAAGCCAAATTTGGAAGATGCACACAAATTTCCCAATGTCAACATGTGCTATCTGCCATCAGGGGGGATCAAGGGATGTTTTTTGGGGGAGAAAGCCCTTCCTCACCGCTACTTTATTATTGAGGAAGGGGTTGCACCCCCAAAACGCGTCCATTGATCTCCTGTGATGGCAGATAGCACATGTTGACACACTGTGTGCATCCTCCAAATTTGGCTTTGTGAAAAATCACAAAAACATTTCGCACATTGTAGCACACAAAAGAAGAAAGTGATTTTGAGGGGCTTTAAACTCGCCCCAAAACATCAATGATGTTTTTATATTTTGGAATAACATCATTGATGTTTTGCTTGATGTTTTCCAATTGTAAATTACACCCCATGATCTCCCCGATCAGGATCTGGGCACTTTCGGATGTGAAAGGATCTTCATCCACAACCTCACGATCACCTAAAAAGAAAGGAAACCCAAAATAAATTAGGTCTAAAAAAAATGCCGCCATCCATCTCTTATCTGAGCCTGTGGTTGCAGACACTCACCTGTTGTGGTGACTAGTTCCACCACGTCTTCTTCCTCCTGCTTATCTTGTGTTGGGGGGATTTTCCCTTCTTCCAGAGGGGGGGGGCTCTGGTCTCCTCGGATGAGGGGTGTCCTCCGAGTCTTTTCTCCCCTATGTAAAACAAAAATGGTATACTTAGCACACAGATATTTGATGGCAGAACTATAAAGATGAAACATTGCTTGGAAGTGGGGTACAATTGTCTATTTTAGCAGAGTTCCAAGATGTAGCTTTTTTAGTGTCCTTTGTCAAGCTGCAATACTTTACCTGTTTTGTACAAGCTTCACAGATGGAGACCCCCCTATAGTATACACTGGAGCACCTGTGTGGCCCCCCTAATAAAAAGGGTGTTCTGGGGTCCCACACTAGTGCTCCAGTGTCCAGATGTGAAAACAGCTGCTCAGTGTCCTCTCCTTACACAGAATCTAGTTTGCATTTCATTCTAGTAACAAAGCCATCTACACAACCCAATTCTTTGAAGACAAGTATAGGGCCTCAAAATGGTGGCCAAATGCATATGGGCTAAACAATGGTATTTTATAGTCCGAAAAAAAAAAATGTGTGATCCGAACGAATAATGTGCCCATGAACATGAAAGTTGCCATTTTAAACTGTACAACAGTTCCTAAATGCACATGGAGCAGCACGAACGTAATAAACACAAAAAGAATAGGAACACAGCACAACTACTTACTTTTTTGCAGCACTCTCCGGATCTTTCTGTACTGCTCATGTTCTCGTAATTTCAGGTCCGACCACCGCTTCCTGAGCTGATCTTTCGATCGTCGTACCCCGAATTTCCGGTGCAGACTCCTGACCACTTTCGCCATGATCTTGGCCTTTCGGACATTGTGGTTGGGGTAAGGCCCATACTTTCCATCATAGTCGGCCTTCTTCAGGATGTCCACCATTTCCAACATCTCCCCAAAGGACATATTTGAGTCCTTTAATCTCCTTCTGGATCGGGACGTTTCAGGCTCCGGCCTTTCCTCCTCCTCCTCCTCCTCGTTGCTGTAATTAGCACGATCCTGCTGTCTCTCCGCCATGTGCTCTTCCTCCACTGCGCCGAACGAAAAGGGGCGGGGAATAGAATAGAAAGAACGTCAGGGGCGGGCGGAGTTATACGCATGCGCAGTGTGTATAAATCGTAACGCGCGCGTCTTACGTACGATCTGTGAGCGGAGGAAGGAGCATCGGAGACGCCGATCGTGCTAACGAAGGTAGGATCTAAACTTGGGCCTATACTGCTTCGAAATTGAAGCCTATATTGTAACAAGATTAGGGGAGTTTGGCCTGACATTAGGGTTTGTCTTGTGTTGTGTCTTGCAGAGAAAATGGATGGGTTCAACGACCACAATTTCCTGCCCCTGTTTATTGACAAGTACAGGGAGCTGCCCTGTCTGTGGCAGGTGAGACACCCCCACTATAATCACAAACAGAAGAGGCAGGCAGCGCTGGAGAAACTGCTGGAGTTGGTGAAGCCGGTGGTCCCCACAGCAACCATCCCTTATTTAAAAGCTAAAATTGGTGGCCTGAGGAGCACATATCTGAGGGAGCGCAAGAAGGTCACAGATTCCCAGAGGTCCGGAGCTGCAGCAGATGACGTTTATGTCCCCAGGCTGTGGTACTATGAGAAACTGCAATTTCTGTCAGACCACACTGAAGTCAGGGAATCCCTCTCTACTCTTCCTTCCATGCTTCCTTCCATACCAGCTGAGGCTTCTGATGTCCAACCTGAGCCTTCCAGCCAGGAAGAAGTGGAGGAGCCCAGCTGGAGTCAGGTATAGCATTCTTCTACAGATTTCTGGGCAATAAATAAATGATGTTTACTAGATGTTATTATTGATCACTAATTGCTGCTTGAAAGTGTTTTACATATCAGTACACAGTAGTGGGCACCCAAAATTGGGACAAGAATGCAAAATGCTGGGCTCAGAAGGATAGTCTGTTATATTTGTTAACATTGAATTTGCAGCAGTCAGGAGGTGAAAATTGTGTGTGATTGATGAAAACAATACTAAAACTATGTCCCTTTTTCATACACAGGAAGACCTCAGCCAGGAGGAGGCTGTGGAATGTGGCAGTCAGGAGGAGGTGGGGATTAGTGGCAGTCAGAAGGAGACGGGGATTAGTGGCAGCCAGGAGGAGGCGGGGCTAAGTGGCAGCCAAGAGAAGCCTGGGACAAGTCGCAGCCTGACTGAGTCTCAGGTCTCTCCCCTCCGCCTGCCATATAAAAGGGCCAGGAAGGCCACTCCCAGTCCTGTGCAGGATTCAGTGTACAGGCTGATCCAGGAGGCTTCGGCGTCCCTCAGAGCCTTCCCCAGTCCTGCAGAGGCCTTTGCCTGCATGGCTGCCACCAAATTGCTGGGCATGCAGGAGGGCCAACGCAAGATTTCTGAGGACCTGATTTATAAAGTCCTTCGTAAGGGGGAGAGTGGGGAACTGACACACAAGACGGATGTCATGGAGAGGGACGATCCTCCTCCTCCTCCTGCTGCCACAACTCCACCACCACAGCCAAAGCCTGGAAGGAAGCGTGGAAGGAAGACCACAGAGTGATTGCCCTGGGTTCAGTCTGGTCTGACAGAAGCTGCAGTCTCTCGTATGACCACAGCCTGGGGACACAGATGTCATCTGCTGCTTTCCGGATCTCTGGGACTTCTGGACCAGACTGCCCTCCCTTAGATATAGACTCCTCAGGCCACCAAGTTTTCTTTTAAATAATTGATGTCTGCCCTGGGGGTCCAAGGCTTCGCCCACTTCTGCAGTTTCTCCAGCGTTGCCTCCCCCTTTGTTTTTTTAGAGTTGTGACCCCTTAATAAAATATTTTAAGGTAAATTCTACTCTCCTGTGTGTGTTTTCATCCAAAAAGGACAGTTTGTTGGTGACGATTCAGGTACATTTCTAAAGTACAATGTGAAATTAACAAGGGACAACAACACCAAACAATCTCCTCCTACAGATTAAATAGAACAACATATCAATGGTGTTGTGGGAACTTGTCACAAAAAACACAGAAACATTTTCGGGAATCCAAATCAAAATCAACAACAAAAAAAAAAAAGAGAGAAACACAAAAAAAGATTCTACATTAAAGTAAAAAAAAAAAAAAAAAAAAAATATGTTGTCAGATGTGAGAAATCAAAATATATTGAGGGAATCCCGATAAATAGTAACGAAAGAAGTTTGTGAGAAGTGTGTGTGAATATGAGCATCAAAACGACTTAATTCTTGTCACATTATAAAGAAGAAGAGAGTGCGCTGTATTAAACCATTTTTTACATTGCAGCGTGACGAAAGTGCTTTATCCATTACGAACGCTAAGTTTACCAGAACGAGCTGTCCCGTGTCGGAATTTCTTCTGAGCATGCGTGGCACTTTGTGCGTCGGAACAGGCCACACACGGTCGGAATTGACGCGATCGGATTTTGTGGTCGGAAAATTTTGTCTCCTGCTGTCCAACTTTGTGTGTCGGAAAATCCGATGGAAAATGTCCGATGGCGCCCACACACGGTCGGAATTTCCGACAACACGCTCCGATCGGACATTTTCCATCGGAAAATCCGACCGTGTGTACGGGGCATTACTCTGCTGTTATTAACATTATTGTTGTGATTAATAAACCTGTATTTTTCATCTGTTTAACGAGAAGAGAAGAACATATTTAGTACATCTCCCTTCTCTTTATCACTTGTAACCTCCTTCCCCTGTTCATGTGTGCATGGCTTCTTCTTATGCTCTATTCTTTTAAAAGCCCCCACACATTGATATGTGCAAAGGTTTTCTTCACTTCACTTCCCTTCATTCAGCACTTTAGCCAATCAGGCCCATAGCATTTACGATCAAAAATATTGTCTAAAGCTGGGTTCACACTATAGCGATGTCATTGCATGTGATTCACACCACATTGCAGATAACATGCAATGTCTGTGCGATACAAATTCAGCCAGACAGATTGTATGGCTGAATTCACATCGCATTCGGACCAAAATGTTGCAGGACCCTTTTTTGGTTCGCACTGGAATTGTACATCCATGTGATCCGATTCCTGCACCATTTGACAGTTCGCTCTGTGATCTGTGAACCGTTCTGGGGATGTCATTAACTTTGTATTGACACCCGCAGTCGTTCGCAGAGGGCAGTGTGAACTGTCGGCGAAGGATATGCGATGCGGGAACCGGCACTGGAATCACGCTGGTTTCCGCATCGCAATATAGTAAACATAGCCTAAAAGCTGAGAGAAGCGCTGCAAGCACTTAAATTCTCTGTCTGTAATTTTGCACATTTCCAACCTCAATTTATTTAACATATTTACTTTTAAACTCAATTGCACAATAATAAAATTTTTAGCAGGTCTACTCTGATCAAGGAGCAGCTTAATTCAAAGGCAGGCTCAACATACATGCATGTAAGCATTTACATACTGAAAACCTTTCTTAGGTGTTATAACACTCTATTCATTTTAATTCTTTAGCATTAAATAACCCCAGGGGACACTGTTTACATTGCTCCCAACTGTCCCTGATTTCGAGAGACTGTCCCTGATTTGGAGCAATGTCCCCGTGTCCCTCATTCCTCCTCATTTGTCCCTCATTTTGGTCTGATCTTTAGAATTGATAATAAAATGCACTTTTTATCTATCAAAAAGTGTTTTCCAGCCCTACACCTTTCATCTGATTTCTAGATTGCTGCATTTGTAAATTCCAAAAGCCAATATAAAGGAATAGTAGTGGTAAAAAAAGCACTTGTGGGTTTAACCAATCTTGTTTTTTTTTTTTTGTACAATTCTCCTTTAGAGCCGAGGGACGACTTGTTAGGCGACTTAGCCACCTGAAAGTCGCGTTCCGTTCTGTACAATGGAACCGTTGTAATAGGAGCGACTCAAGTCGCTCCGGCTTAGAAAAAGGTTCCTGTACTACTTTAGGGGCGACTTGAGGCAACTTGCTTTGACTTCTATATAGAAGTCGTTTTGCAAGTCGCCGCTGATGTCGTGTGCAGGTCGCCTGAGGCAGCCGCGCTGCAAGTCGTGCTGCCTCAGTGTGAACCGGCTCTTAAGGGGGCGTGACAAGGAGTTTATCCTATGCCTGAATACTTTTTCTGATAGGTGTCCCTCGTTCCCATCTCAAAAAGTTGGGAGGTATGTGTTTATCAATGCTATTCCTGGTAGGTTTTGTCAACATATTGTTCCACAAAGATCATTAATGTTTTTGAGAGTGATATACATTGTAATAGCCAGCCTTGATGTCATGAAGCAGAAGTTATGTCTATGGTTCACAAGAGTAAAAGGTGAATTACTGTCAAGATACAATTCACCAGTAATATATTAAAATAACGCACGTACACTTGGACACTTGGTATTTTAAAAATCTTACTGGTTTGGATCAAAAAAAAATCTCATCACTATAGATCTAAAATCAAACAGACTGCATGAGCAGATAATATTGTCTGCACTGGTTTGCTGACCCCAAAGTTCACACAGGCAAGCTGTTAATCAGATGCTTTTTGACCTGTTACAGACATACAGTAAATAGTATGGAACATTTCCTTTTTTTCTGCCAGGCTGTGCTCCCAGAACAAAAAGCAGGCACAGGTGACTAGAAAGTCACACACCATAATTGCTACTGACATTTCTGTTTTCACTGGCATTCTTGGGTTATTCTTGAATCTACAAAGAACTTCTCTCCTAAATCCAGCTTTGAGAATCTTATCATTAATAATGCACTGCATTAGGATTTTTAACAGTAAAATCTGTTTTTTTATCAGGAGCAGGGGATCAAGACAGCAAGGTTTAGTTCAGAAATTATAAATGATAATTCATACTTGTCTTGGCACACAGAATGAACAGAAAGAACTAATGTGTCATGATTAAGGCCTTGCATTCAAAATCTAATTTACTAGAGCAAACACCGTCAATATTAAGCATGGACATGAATACTGACAGCAAGCTCTACCATCTCATAATGCCAGCGATAATAATAAAAATAGTGAACACTGTTTTTCCCCAGAGGACTCATAAAGTTTTTTACAGACACGTGCCTTGCAAAAGTATTCACCCCCCTTGGCTTTTTACCTATTTTGTTACAATACAGCCTTTAGTTCAATGTTTTTTTAATCTGAATTATATGTGATGGATCAGAACACAATAGTCTAAGTTGGTGAAGTAAAATTAGAAAAATATATACATATAACTAATTTTTAGAAATATACATATAACTATTTTTCAGAAATAAAAAAATTATAACTGGCATGTGCGTATGTATTCACCCCCTTTATTATGAAGCCCATAAAAAGATCTGGTGCAACCAATTACCTTCAGAAGTCACATAATTAGTGAAATTATGTCCACCTGTGTGCAATCTAAGTGTCACATGATCTGTCATTACATATACACACCTTTTTTGAAAGGCCCCAGAGGCTGCAACACCTAAGCAAGAGGCACCACTAACCAAACACTGCCAAGAAGACCAAGGGACTCTCCAAACAAGTAAGGACAATGATGTTGAGAAGTACAAGTCAGGGTTAGGGTATAAAAAAATATCCAAATCTTTGATCCCTAGGAGCACCATCAAATCTATCATAACCAAATGGAAAGAACATGGCACAACAGCAGAACTGCCAAGAGACGGCCGCACACCAAAACTCACGGACCGGGCAAAGAGGGCATTAATCAGAGACACAAGGTAACCTTGGAGGAGCTGCAGAGTTCCACAGCAGAGACTGGATCTGTACATAGGACAACAATAAGCTGTACGCTCCATAGAGTTCGGCTTTATGGCAGAGTGGACAGAAGAAAGCCATTACTTTCATCAAAAAACAAAATGGCACGTTTTGAGTTTGTGAAAAGGCATGTGGGAGACTCCCAAAATGTATGGCGGAAGGTGCTCTGGTCTGATTAGACTAAAATTGAACTTTTTGGCCATCAAAGAAAATGCTATGTCTGGTGCAAACCCAGCACATCACATCACCCAAAGAACACCATCCCCACAGTGAAACATGGTGGTGGCAGCATCATGCTGTGGGGATGTTTTTCAGCAGTCGGGACTGGGAAACTGGTCAGAGTTGAGGGAAAGATGGATGGTGCTAAATACAGGGATATTTTTGAGCAAAACCTGTACCACTCTGTGTGTGATTTGAGCCTAGGATGGAGGTTCACTTTCCAGCAGGACAATGACCCCAAACACAGTGTTAAAGCAACACTTGAGTGGTTTAAGGGGAAACATATATATATGTGTTGGAATGGCCTAGTCAAAGCCCAGACCTCAATCTAATAGAAAATCTGTGGTCAGACTTAAAGATTGCTGCTCACAAGCGCAAACCATCCAACTTGAAGGAGCTGGAGCAGTTTTGCAAGGAGGAATGGGCAAAAATCCCAGTGGTAAGATGTGGCAAGCTCATAGAGACTTATCCAAAGTGACTTGGAGCTGTGATAGCCACAAAAGGTGGCTCTACAAAATATTGAGTTTAGGGGTGAATAGTTATGCACATTGACTTTTTCTGTTATTTTGTCCTATTTGTTGTTTACTTCACAATAAAAAAAAAATCTTCAAAGTTGTGGGCATGTTCTGTAAATTAAATGATGATGATGCAAATCCTCAAACAGTCCATGTTTATTCCAGGCTGTGATTCAACAAAGTATGAAAAATGCTAAGGGGGTGAATACTTTTGCAAGGCACTGTATATAGAGAAATAGTTAACCATGAATGCCAGTGTCTTTTCCTTTAGCTGTTTGATTTCTTCCTAAGCATGTGTCTGTGCTGTCTGCTAGTTGGAATATGGTGCTACAGAGCCAAAACATTCCAGTGTCACTATGAAACAATATAATGGCAAATATAGTTTGTACTTATGCACTGTTACCTAAACAATACGTTCCTGGTGGTGGTCCTTGTAAGAGTTAGTGGCCTTCTCTACAAATGTTGACTTCTATTCTTGCTTCACCCATAGCCCGTTCATCCATTTGCTGTATACCAAGCCTATTTGCCAACTATAAGGTTGTACCTCAAAGCTTTCCCCTTATCTCTGCCTGTTTATGGACTACACTCTTCTCTGATAATTTGATACTTCACCTCAGTAGCCTCTTAGCTATGCAACTGGCAAAGATTGGGCATCCCAGTCACATCTCTATATTAGTTTGTTCAAGCAATGAATCTGTCTCTGTCTGGGGGTGTGCAATCCCCACCTCAATTGGTGAGGACACAGAAATGAAGGTACAATAACATCATTCCAGTATTTCTGAGCATGTTTTTCTGAATCAGTTTCAGATCGTAATGAGAATTTTTGTAGTTTCCTATCTGCATGGTTCCAGCTCCTGCAGCAATTCCTGCTATGGTTTCAACAAAGCTTTGCTGACGATTTAAGCTCTTGCTTGTTTTCATAGTGGAAAATAATATCCCCTGAATCCTCTGCTGTTTGTCAACTATGCTGTATTATCAGGCCTGTACCTTTTGTGGGCAAGCATGTAGTATGTTTCCATACTCCAGCTTTGAAAATGACTTGGACCAAGGATGCCCTAGTGACTCCCATTTAGTAGGCCTTTTAGGATAACAGAAAAATTGGTTGAGAAGATTCCTCAACATTGGATGATGTGATGTTTATGAGCATTACAGTGGAAATCCATTTCCAGAAATAACTCTGAAATGCAAGTACTTGAAATGTAACTTTCACCTAACCCTAAGATTCCAGAAGTTCCTGCTACTGCCACCTTTAAAAGCCATACAGGTAGAATGAGTAGGATTTGATTTTCTGAAGAGCAATATAACTTTTTCAGGAAGAGGCTGTGATGATTATACATTCAGATCTCACCGCTACAACCAGAATGTTACATTTGGCTGATCCAGTTGTTTCCGTTGTGGTGGCAGACAGTGATTTGATCCAATCACTGCAGATTGTAGAAAGCTTTAATCCAAACGTGCTCAGAACAGGAAAACAGAAAGACTGAAAAGAGGGTGGAATTAGTGATACAGAGCATCTGCTTTCTATGGAGGAGGGAGGGGATAAAATTGTTTAAAGACAAACAAACAACTATGCATGTGTAACTTGATACTTCCCATCAAAATCTATAATTTCAATGAATAAATAATTGAGAATTAAAGCGGAGTTCCACCCAAAAGTGGAACTTCCGCTCATCGGATTCCTCCCCCCCTCCGGTGTCACAGTTGGCACCTTTCAGGGGGGAGGGGGGTGCAGATACCTGTCTAAGACAGGTATCTGCACCCACTTCCAGGAATAGACTCCCATGGGAGTCACGCCCCCTCCCGCACTCCCCCGCTGTCTCCTGGGAAAGACACAGGTCCCAGGAGATAGCGGGGACCATTGAGAAAGCGCAGCGCGACTCGCGCATGCGCAGTAGGGTATCGGGAAGTGAAGCCGCAACGCTTCACTTCCTGATCCCCTCAGTGAGAATGGCGGCGGCAGCACCCGAGGACCGAGGGATGGTTCGGTCTCGGGTGCCGACATCGCTGGACCCCGGGACAGGTGAGTGACTGTATTTGTATTTGCAGCTGCAAAATTTTTTTGCGGGACTCCCGCTTTAAGTCCAAACGTTTTGTGAAGATTCTATTCCAGGAACACCTGAAAGAGAAGAAAGGGGAAAATAAAAGAATTATAATGCAAACATTAACATACTGTAAAACTTGAAAGTCACTACTCGTGTCTGTAAGATGGAGCAGAAGACAGTTTATTAGTGAATCTTCAGAGGAGAAGGCAGCAACATGCACTAGTGCATCTTCTAATCAACTTCTTTATATGGGAAGGCGGCAGCATGCATGGGTCCTTCTTACCTCCCTTTCAATCAAGTTCTTCAGATGGGAAGGCAGCAACATGGATAAGTCGTGCAATAGCTCATACAACAGAAGACCACTTAAAACTGTGAGAACTCAGCGCTGTCTTTGACTTCACAGAGGTGTAGAGGGTAAAGGTATTAGCCCTGATTTCCTTGTCAGAGTCAGGATAACCCAATTCATATGTAGAATCGGTGTGAATTGTGATGGAGTCATTATTCAAGAAGTCAGGTGGTAATGAACATATAATGTTCAGAAGAGCAGTGGCTGGTATTGCATGAGTGCCGCAATAAGCAGGGTTGAGGTCCATAGGCACATAGTGCCATTGTTAGGGATTGGAGATCTTTTTGATACATTCTACCCTGTTACTGATGAACTGAACTGTTTTGTTTGGTTGTGTATGTAACCCAACACTATCTTGCTGTCTGTGTAAAAGTGAAAAGAGTCTATTTCAAAATCTATTTTATGATTTATAAACTCAGCAATTTCAACGACTAACATGTTTCACAAAGTTCAAGCCTTGGAATGGTATGTGCTGGTTTTGAGGTCAGCTTGGCCTTACCAAGGACAAAGCCCACACTTACTTTGTCTGTTGGTTCTATAACTTTCAGGTAGGCTACCAAAGCTATTGTTTCATTGAAAGCAGCAAAGAAAACATTGATCTCTCTTTTGGTGACATTTGTTAGGGATGCAAAAATGTAAGGGTGTGGTATCTGAAGATGTTCTAGTGTATTCAGGGACTTTTTTCGTGTTTCCCATCTTTGTTGTTTTTCTCTGGATAATGAGGTTTCCCAATCTGTGGAGTAAGCTGTCTTGGAAGTATCTTAACTTGAACAGTAAGGGGTGTTATAATATGAACCTGAGGACATTTCTGTGGTCTTCTGAAATAAGAAAACAGTGGAACATTGTCAGAAACCATGAACCAGACCGAGACAGAAGTACAGTAAAATCACACTTGTTTATTAATAAAATGTCATTCTGTAATTCAGCACTCAAGGCAGACAACATAAGTATTTGATTGCGCCATTGGGTTGTTGCTTTGCAACAGACATTTTTCAAGATATCTGTATAAATATGTATAAATATATTTTTGCCTCAAAAATTACTTCACCGGAGTAGAATGTGTAAACTGGGAATGTTAGGCAATGCTTTTTGGAAAATGGGTGCAAAAAATCCTTTCTAAATCAAAAAAGGGCATCTGAGTAGTTTCATTTTTATATGGCCAAGCTTTAAAGCGTATCTCCACTTTTGTTGAGAAAAAAAAACATTCCCCTCTGGGTGATATATGTACATTGTAAGGATTATAACAACCTTTGTTGCAGATTGCTACCTTTTGTTATTCTGAAGAAATCATTGTTTGTTTCACTGTGCCTCTGTTCTGAGTGGGTCTAATGGGAGTGGTTGCCTAATTTAGGACTTTAAGATGTAGAAGCAGTGTCTGGGAGCCTCTCCTTCTTTGTTGTTATCTCTCCATACTTTCTTCTCTGTCACTCCGCTCAAATCAAAGGGGGGGGGGGTGTTTATTTAGTTTTTGCTCTTACATTTAAAACATCTAAAACAGGCAGAGTAAATAAGTGAATGATCTGGCATTCTCAGCACCCTCTCACTTGTGCTTCAGTGTGTGTGTGCCGCTCCAGCCAATCCCTACGCGTTACGACACCGTCACGTGTCTTCATCTGGGGACAGAAGACACGTGACGGTGTCGTAACGCGTAGGGATCATTCACTTATTTACTCTGCCTGTTTTAGATGTTTTAAATGTAAGAGCAACAACTAAATAAACACCCCCCCTTTGATTTTAAAATGTTAATACACTAGTGGAGCCTTTCTTCTCTCTCCTCCTCCCCCATTTTTATCTCCCCTGATACTGATTCTTACCAGAGCGGAGTGACAGAGAAGAAAGTATGGAGAGATAACAACAAAGAAGGAGAGGCTCCCAGACACTGCTTCTACGTCTTAAAGTCACAACAACTAAAAGCCTGATTATTGCAAATTTAAGGTGAGAGTTCTGTGAGACCACACTAGGAGGCACCATCACAAGAATAATACACCCAGTATACAAGATAGAACAGATCTGAATAGAAGAACCATTTTTAATACCTTTTCATCATTGCCATCTATCTATTTTTTCAAAAACTTTATATTTTTAATTTTATATATTTTTAATTTTATAATTTTATCACCTGCACTTTTAAGGTTGTGACAGCACTAATTTTAAAAATCATTGCTGGTACTTTTATTGTTTAAGATTTTATTTATGATGGGTTGCACATAATATTATATATTCAGAACTTTAGAAGAATATTTCACTCACAAGAATTTATTTATTCATGCAAATTTATTCACGTTATTTAGCCTGTTTTGATTCACGGCATTTGTGTCACAATAATATAATAGATTTCTACATATTTGCACTTTATTATTATAGCACCATCACTTTACTAATAGATAGTGGGAACTGCTATATGTTGCAACATAGAGATCGCCGATCCTAGCAACTACAGCTGTAGCAACCATTATCAAAAAGTCTTTATTTTGTTCATGTTTACACAGATTTACACATATTTATCGAGTATTGTTGATATTGCGCGAAATACATTCAAATATCTCACATTGTACCCCTACCCATTCACCTGGGGAAAAAAGTGTCAATAAAAAACACACTACACAGGTTTTTAAAGTAGTTTATTAGGCAGCTCCGGGGGTCTCTTCTGACTTCTCCGCTCTCTCCGGCCTCTTCTCCCGGTGTCCGGTTCTTCTCCTGCTCTTCGGCCTCTTCTCCTGGTGTCCAGTTCTTCTCCCGCTCTCCGGTTCTTCTGCCAGGCTCCTCCGCTATCTTCTGCTCTTTTGCCGCTCTTTTGCTAGCGGTGGCCTGGTCTTCTCCGTTGTCTTGTTCCCTCTTCTTCCGATGTTGACATGACGCTCTCTCCTGCTGTAATGCTGTGTGAGCGGTGTGCAATGACTTATATAGGCATGGGTCGTGGTCACCGGGTGATGTCACCCACTGACCACGCCCCTTGTGACGTCACAGTCCTGGGGCATGCTGGGACTGTGCCGTCATAAGGCGCGGGGTCACCACCGGTGCCTATATAAGTCATTGCACACCGCTCACACAGCATTACAGCGGGAGAGAGCATCGTGTCAACATCGGAAGAAGAGAAGAGGGGACAAAACGATGGAGAAGAACGGCCACCACTAGCAAAAGAGCAGCAAAAGAGCAGGAGATAGCAGAGGAGCCCGGGAGAAGAGGCCGGAGAGCGGGAGAAGAACCGGACACCGGGAGAAGAGGCTGGAGAGAGCGGAGAAGTCGGAAGAGACCCCCCAAATTCAAAAAAAGACCCCTGGAGCTGCCTAATAAACTACTTTATAAACCTGTGTAGTGTGTTTTTTATTGACACTTTTTTTTCCCAGGTGAATGGGTAGGGATACTCATTCACATAGGGTGAATGAGTATAGGGGGGCTGGGATCTGGGGGCCCCCTTATTAAAGGGGCTCCCGGATTCCGATAAGTCCCCCCGCCCGCAGACCCCGACAACCAACGGCCAGGGTTGTCGGGAAGAGGCCCTTGTCCTCATCAACATGGGGACAAGGTGCTTTGGGGTGGGGGGGCACAGGGCGCCCCCCTTCCCCAAAGCACCCACCCCCCCACATTGAGGGCATGTGGCCTGGTACAGTTCAGGAGGGGGGGGGGCGCTCGCTCGTCCCCACTGCCTTTCCTGACCAGCCAGGCTGCGTGCTCGGATAAGGGTCTAGTATGGATTTTGGGGGGACCCCATGCCATTTTTTTGGCGTAGGGGGGGTTCCCCTTAAAATCCATACCAGACCTAAGGGCCTGGTATGCTCTGCGACGGGGCTCGCAAGGTGTCAATCTCACCGATAAAAGCGGCGAGATTAACTTCCTTTTCTAGTCCCGTCGTACCTCATCGCTTTCAAAATGAACGGACTTTAGTCCGTGTGTGGGCAAGTCCGTTCATTCGGAAGTCCGCCGTAACTCCGTCAAAAGTCTGTTGGGAAGACCGGTGGACCTAGTCTGCTGGAAAGTCCTGTTGTGTGTAGGCAAGTCCATTCATTCGGAAAGTCCGTCGCAAGTCAGCCGGATGTCCGTCGGGAAGATCGTCAGACCTAGTCTGCCAGAAAGTTAGGTTGTGTGTATATGGCATTACTCTAGCAACACGGAGAACAAAATAGTTTAGAAAGTATATTTTGTTTGTTTTTTCTTCCAAAGTTAACGATTAAGGTATACCGATAGCCAAAACTAGGGTGGGGAAGGATTAGAACCACTGCTAGGTTTTTATTGCTGTCTGTGTTCCCGCTACGTAGATTTACCGTCTCTGTTTTGAGTGCCTCTGTCACTAGGGCTTACAGTGGGAACAACTGTCTAAAATTACATTTCCCTTATTTTAAAGAAATGTAATTCATTTTCCTGTTGCAAAAGAAGCAAAGTGGAATATAGATGAAAAACAGGAGGTTAACCCATTCCCCACTTTTTTAAAATAAAATAAAAATTATTTAGATACAGTGTAAGGCCATAAAAAACAAAAATGTAATCTACTGCAGCTAAAAGTCCAGTTCACAGTTAAATGTGGTCGCTGCCTTAGTTTTCTTTTCATGTGTTTATTTTCAACTGGTAATCCTGCAGATAACACACTTCCTGCCTCTGGTTAGTTATGCTCTTTTCTCTGCTGTTTATATGGGGCAGTAATGGTGGTCTCACAGGCTGGACTTCAAACGTGCCTGTCATTGTTTTACCTCCATTACATAGGAGATTATCAGATAATTACTTTACATATAAACAGTATATATTTTTCTTTTTTTTTGCTTTCTGCTAAGCTCACAGGGCGTGACAAAGGCTCTGCATTTCCGACATGATAAACATATTTTCTGTACTTGCTAAAAAATGTTCTTAGCCTGCAGAAAAGAAAACAAAATGCAGCCACATCTAAGGACTGCTATATACACTATTACATTTTTGTTCTTGGGTTTAATTATTCTTTACAACGTATGTAAGCCCTAACAACGTACTCCCCTTATTTGATCCATTTTTTTCTTTTAAAAACACAATTGTAAGCATTTTGTTATATCTGTTCTATAATTGAAAAAAAAACTTTTGATCTTGTCAGTAATTCGTATTAGCTCAAATAGCCCTCCTAGTTCTTATCTTAGATTACATAGTAATTAGCCCTTATGTTGCAGAGATCTGAGAATAGGTGAGCTTGAGTAGTCTATCAAAAGATACTGGGCAGAGCTGACACCATTCAGTTCACAAAAGTGGTGTAGGCCCACAACAGGGCTTAGACGGTAGGTGCATTTCGTGCAGATCATGTATTTTTTTGTGCTTGGTCTTTAAAGCGAGAAATCATTGGGAAATGTGCATGTATTGCAGAGGTTTACTGCATATGTTTCATTTTTTTGGGGGGTCTTCATAGATCACAAACTAAGCAACAGCATGCAATGCCAATCTTCAGCTAACACAGCTAGCAGAATACTCCCTTATATAAAAGGGGAAATATATTTAAGAGACTAATTCATGATTCTGCCCCTTTATAAAACAATTGTTCAGGCTCATCTTAAATATGCAGTTCGATTTTAGTCACCAATTCACAGATATGATGGCCTTCGTAGGCAACAAAATGAATTAGACAGTTGGAAGATCTCAGTTATCAGGAACAATTACAAAGTTTATATTTATTCACTCTAGAGATGAGACGTTTAAGAGTGGATATGATAACAATGTACAAATATATCAAAATTGATTATATAATTGTTTACTCTACGGTTCCTAAGAAAAACATGTTTCCACTATTTTAGAGTGGATAAAATCTTATGCCGCGTACACACGACCAGACTTTCTGGCATACTTGGTTCGGCAGACCGGAGTCCGTCGGACAATTCGATTGTGTGTGGGCTCCAGCTGACTTTTTTTCCCCAAAACTTTGATGGACCTAGAAATGAAACATGTTTCAAATCTTTTCGACGGACTCGAGTCCGGTCGAAAAGTCCGCTCGTCTGTATGCTAGACCAACGGACAAAAAACGACGCTAGGGCAGCTATTGGCTACTGGCTATGAACTTCCTTGTTTTAGTCCGGTCGTACGTCATCACGTACGAATCCGTCGGACTTTGGTTGATCGTGTGTAGGCAAGTCCGTTCATTCGGAAAGTCCGCAGGACAAAGTCTGCCGTAAAGTCCGCTCGTGTGTACACGGCATTAAACTTAGAAAGGGGTTCTTTACAGTTAGAGCAGCAAAATCAAAAAACTTTCAACTCTCTTCCCAATTAAATGGTTTTAGCTGAGTGTTGACGAATTTGAAAAACCTTTAGACATCTTCCCCAGTCAGAATAATATACAGGGCTATAGCATAGAAGGATGCTTTAGGGATTTATCTGATTGCCTATATGGGGTCATGGGAGGGAGAAAAATAAAAAAAATTTTTTTTTTTTTCCCGTTTACAGCAAATTGGTCCACACTTGTAGGGGTTGTTTTTCAAACACATAAAACTCATGCACACACATAAAAGTTGAAACATTATCTACTATGTAACAAAATATGCTGAGTATTATTGCTGACACTAAAACTGTGCCTTGCACCATATTAACATGACATGGGTTTTTACCTTTTTTATTTAATGTTAGCAATTCATTGTACATTATGGTAAAATTGCAAATTGTAAATCTTTTAAAGAGTTGAAGGCTGAAATTGAGACACCCTCAGGAACTAATTATGGCCAGCTCAATAGAGTGTTTTTTTTTAAAAAAGGGCTGGATGCAATTTTTAAGGCTACATACACACTAGTGCGATTTCAGATGGCACAGAATGACATTGAAATGGAAATCACATTGTTTTCAATGATGCCCGTTCACATCAACGCATGGTAGGATTTTGGAAAAAGTTACTGTTCTACTTTGGTGTGATGCCAGCAAGATTTTGGCCCCATAGAATATGCAAACCACATCCACGTTTCACTACATAATCACACTGAAAATCAGATCAAAATTGGATTGCAGCAGTGTGAACCTAACCTAAATGCACAAAATATAAATGGATATTAACATATATAGGAATTAGCACCAGAGATTGTTGATCCAGATGTAGCACCCTGGAGTTTAGGCAGGGTTGCTCCTCACAAATTTACCTGTCAGGAATAATTATCCTGGTTGATTGTTAGAGATCTATTGATTTCTCCCTACGTTTGGCCTCGTTGCACTTTTCTCTTCTATCACTAGGTGGCCGGGTACTTGGTGGTACTAGATATGAGAAGGGCAATGCAAGGTCAGGTTATGAGTATATGCGGTATCTCAGCCAATGGCCAGTGGTTTTCTTGAACCCTCTGGCCTGCTGGGAGAGCCTATATATTCGGGTGAGGTCAGGTGATCTGTGTTCTGTGCCACCTGGACGGCTGTCTGGGTGGACATGTGTTGTATTGCTCAGGCTGCTAGCCAGGAGATTGGGCCTATCCCAGGCACATCTGGCTACTATGCTGTCTAAGGGCCAATCCAGAAGTAAGAGATCAAAGCAGGTTTGGGACTGCGGCTTGTAGTTCAACCAAAATTGACAGTTCTGCCGGCCGGAGAACCTATCATGATAGATAGATAAGTAGAAGGGAAGCTGTCGCCACTAAGGGGCCAACCACCTTGTTACCAGGGACCACAGTGAGTAACTGAAGCAAGTACCGGAGCAGTATTCTCACCAACTGGGGACAGTGAAGAATCTGGGAAACTTCAGTGGGAATTAAGAGAGGGACCCAGCCAGCGGACGTGACGCTTGCAGAGCAGCCTGGTGTGTCAAGCCAGGGACCGAGAAGACCAGCGGGGGTGAAGCTTGAGAGGTATCTAGAGTGCCAAGCTAGGGACCCAGCAGAGAAGCAGGGGTGATGCAGGGGTGACGCTTGATGAAGATACTACCGTGAAGATTGGAGGAGCTCAAGGGATTCAGTGACAGTGAATCAGCGGGTCTAGTTAGAGACTGGGAGCTCAGTGGGCTGAAGAACTACAAGGAGGGATTGTAGTGGAAAAGAAAGGAACTGTTAAGCTTTGTGTTAGGAACTATTAAACACTGTTGCCATAGGAGACAGCATTCCTGCACATGCAGATGTGGCATCTTTCTGGATGACTTTCCCTGCATGCCTGTCCTCCTATCGAAGTCTCTGAGTCTGCCAATTGAACTTGCAACTACCTAATGGTGTCCTGGCCCTAACCCTCTTTCCCCCAAAAGTTTGCATTCAACAAGTGTCTGACACCCAATGACTTTAATCATCTTGCACCCACCATGCCTCACAGCCCACTCGATAGACTGAAGGAGGCCTGGGACCTTGCTACACAGGGAATATTTGGTTGCTTGCTGGAGGATCAGGAAGGAGAATTGGACCATGATTTTTTTGTGCCTTCCTCTAGATCAACTGTGGGTATAGAATAGTGTTTCTGGAGGTTTTTTCTTTTGGTTGAACTAGATGGACTTTTGTTTGTTTTTTCAATCTGACAAACTATGTACTTATGAAATAAAGCCCCCAAAAATCTAGCAGTTTGACCATAACTGCTGCTACACATACAACTGTAGGCAGGGCCAATCAAACATTGGCATAACATTTTTTTCCCTTGTTCCACCAACAGGCCTCTTGCCCTAATTCACATAAGTGTAAGTCTAATCCCCCAGAGAGAGCTAAGTAGCATACATTACCATATCCAGCACTTCATCGCACAACCTTCCCAGCTGAACCAGGTACCATTTTCTATGATAGGCAATCGATAGCAAGAAGAGGCGAATCCAATACGTTTTTAAAACTTCACTTTCGCAACTTCAAGGTAGACAAATCCAGGGCATACTCCTTCTCATCAATTATGGTAGTGGCCATTTGCTCTTTCCCAGGTTGCGCACTCTCTCTGTCCTGTCCCCAATTTCATCCTATCTAGGGTACCAGGACCTCTCGAGGTATTCCCTAGCCAGGGAATACCAACACTGGAAGCACTACATCTCTGTAGAATAGGCCCCACTGAGTCCCATGGGGGCGAGGTCCAGAGTTCCACTCCCATCCTATTAGACAATTTATTTATAGGGGTTCTGCCTAGTGGCCGAAGTGGAAAACGGTATCAACACCCCCTTACATGTGTATCTGGTGTTGACTGCGCTACCTTCTAAATCAGTTTTGGTACATATACATAAGTGATTTTACATTATCTCTTAATATCACTACTCAAATCCACCAATCTGAAAAAACATATACAAATTAAATTACATATAAATTAAGTGCAGAGTCCAGTAAATATCCACTTGTGCTAATAAAATCGTGGGTCCCTGGATGTTTATATCCACTTGTGCTGATAAAACTGTGTGTCCCTGGATGGGTACTCCACCACTATTGTGCTGCTGTAGTGCTCCTCCTTAGTGATTAAAAAGTGACTTCCAGTGCCAAAACCACCACGCAATAAAGATTGGCCACTCACCAGAATGCAAATGCATACAAGCCCTCGGTTCATTAAGGGATAACCAATCCACTTGGAGCTCCGTTAAAGCATATTGCGCTATGAAGGCTGTTTGTTTTCTATGAGGATGGATTTACATGCCAAGCGGCACTGGGGACAGCTCCAAGTGGATTGGTTATCCCTTAATGAACTTGTATGTATTTGCATTCTGGTGAGTGGCCAATCTTTATGCGGTGGTGGTTTTGGCACTGGAAGTCACTTTTTAATCACTAAGGAGGATCACTACAGCAGCACAATAGTGGTGGAGTACCCATCCAGGGACCCACAGTTTTATCAGCACAAGTGGATATAAACATCCAGAGACCCACGATTTTATTAGCACAAGTGGATATATACTGGACTCTGCACTTCTTAATTTGTATATGTTTTTTCAGATTGGTGGATTTGAGTGGTGATATTAAGAAATAATGTAAATCACTTATATATATGTACCAAAACTGATTTAGAAGGTAGCGCAGTCAACGCCAGATACACATATATTTTGCACGATTCTTTCACAGTTGGAGGAATAGTTTTTTTTTTACTGCAGCAACCAGGGTTTTTTTTATAACTACTTTGTATATCTTTTATAACTACTTCATTTAATTTTTTTTTTGATCAGAGTATTCCACATTGAAACACATTTAAAGTGCGCCGGTAGCACACTCTTTCACAACACCCCCTTACACACCTACATTTAGGCCTGGTTCATACTAGTATGATTTCAGATGCAACTCTAATCGCACATGACAATGGAAATCACATTATTCTCAATGGTGCCCATTAGCATTAATGCAGCACAGCAGGACACATTTTTTGGAAAAGGGGTCTGGTGCTACTTTAGTGTGATTGCAGTTTGATTTTGGCCCTATAGATTCCAATGGAAACATTTTGGTGTGTTTTGACACGTTTTTGCAGGTTGTTAAGGCTTCTTAACAACAAGCATCCAGTCTCCTTTTTCTACTTAAAAATGCAGTAGTGGGGTCAAAAGCGCAACCAAGTCGCACTACATAATCGCACTGAAATGCAGATCAAATCAAAGCTGCACTACTGTAAACCTAGTCTTAGGGTTATTGCATGTCAGATTCATCTTTTGCTAATATACGACAAAAAGACTAACCAAAAATCACCCCAGTTTCATTTCTTGTAGTCACACGCACACATTTGGATGTTCCTTTATTATGTGTCATGACTGTTTACTTGCTGACACTCGAAGACAAGCATGCCTTAACATAGCAAAGTTTGTTGCAAAGTTTCTTTGGTTCCAATGGTTAAACTTTCCCTTTTGCTTTCAATTAGTTTTGATTCATCGGGGACACTCTTTTAATACAAATACTTTTGGGCTTAAATGTTTTATTAAAATGAATGTGAAAAAAGCAGCACAACACAATTGCTGCAAAGCATCTTTATAGATTATGATAGATAACTCATCTAACGAGGCTTATTTTGAATTTAGACAAAGAAATAAACCTGGCATTCTGGCTCTTTGAGTAGTCAGTGACTATTTGTTACCATTTTAAAAATGACAGCCTAAATATTTACACTAAAATATTTAGATTCCGTTAGTACTGCAGTTATGGATTCCAGAAAATGCATTGCAAAGACAAATAAGGACAGTTCCAAAGAACTTTTGGAATACACTTAGTCAGATCTCTCATGGAGTTTACTTGGCAAAAAGCATTTGGAGAAAATGACTGCATGTACAGTAAATGAATGTGTGTCTTAGAATTGGCATATAAATGAAATATGTGTGGTTGGTTAGTACATATTAAACTTCACTCATCTCACCTCTACATTTCTTATATTGTACTAGTGTAGTGAAATCCCAGGACAATGCAGGCAACCCCCAGAATTTCCATGCCTACTTTGTTTAATTTCAGAGCGTTCTGATACTGACTAAATCCTGGCACTCTTTTAAGTAAACATATGCACCGGTGTTGATTTACTAAAGGCAAAATTATTTTATTCACTTTGCAAGGGAAGTTGCCCCTTGAATGGGAATGGCCCCAGAGCTTACATAATAAGATGAGTCTTCCATCATCCAATCATGTGCAAGCAAACATGCTGGGTTTTTTGTTTCCTTGCATGTGATTGGGTATTATTTGCAAAGCACTAAGCTCTGGGGAAGATTATTTTGCTAAATGAAACTTCCCTTGCAAATAAGCACCATATTTGCATTTAGTTAATCAACCATATTGCCTCTTGCTGTGAATCTCAATTACTATTTACATGGCAGCAAATTGTGATGGGCCATCTCACTGACCAATAGGGCACCAGAAAGAGCAGGAATGGGATTTGCAGTGCACTTAAAGAAAAAAGTGCTATTTTTGATATTTTGATATATTTTCTGACAGAGGCTCCTTACCATATGATTAGTTGTGACCAATCACAGCTGATCACAGTGTGAATCAGGAAGTGCCGGTAAGCGGCTTTCCTCTGATCGACGGCTCTCCCTGTCAGAGGGGGGGTCTGCGCTGATAATCCGCACATTGATTATCAGCACAGCCCCATGAGAGGTGCCCATCAAAGTGCCAATCAGTGCCCATAAATGTGCCAATCAGTGCCCATCAGCTGCCAGTCTGTGCCCCATCAGTAATGCCTGTCAGTGCCCATCAAAGTCCCAATCAGCGCCCATAAATGTGCCAATCAGTGCCCATAAATGTGCCAATCAGTGATGCCTGTCAGTACCCTTCAGATGCCAATCAGTGATGCCCATCAGTAGCTCCTCATCAGTGCTGCCTAGCCTGTGCCATCTACCAGTGCCGCCTATCAGTGCCCATCAGTGCCGCCTATCAGTGCCACCTGTTAGTGCTCATCAGTGCCACCTATTAGTGATCATCAGTGCCCCCTATCAGTATTAGTACCTAAGGGTGCCACCTATCAGTGCCCACCAGTGCCGCCTATCAGTGCCCCTCAGTGCTGCATATCAGTGTAGCCTATCGGTGCCCATCAGTGCTGCATATCAGTTCCGCCTATCAGTGCCCATCAATTCTATATATCAGTGCCTCCTCATCAGTGCCCATCAGGGCCCATCAGTGCCACCTCATCAGTGCCCATCAGTCCCCATCAGTGAAGGAGAAAACAAAATTTTATAACAGAAACTAGGAAAATCTTTTTTTTTCCCAAAATTTCGGTATTTTTTAGTATGTTTAGCAAAAAATAAAAACTGCAGAGGTGATCAAATACCACCAAAAGAAAGCTCTATTTGTGGGAAGAAAATGACAAAAATTTAGTTTGGGTACAGTGTTGTATGACCGCGCAATTGTCATTCAAAATGCGACAGCGCTGAAAGCTGAAAATTGTCCTGGGCAGGTGGTAAAGTGCCCAATATTGAAGTGGTTAAGATGTTTTTTTTGCTCCTGTAGGCCTGAAAAATTCAAAACCAATGAAACGTTACTAAACCCACAACAGTAAAATCAATCTGTATATGCAGTAAAGCATGCTTGTTATACTCACTGTGAAACCTAAGTGGTTAATACTCTGCATTGTGTAAAAAAGCACAGTCCACAAACCATCTTCTGAAAAAACAGAGGCTAGGGGACAAGCTGCACATGGTCAGTTTGGTGTGTATTGCTAGAAAGTGTTTTATTTTTTCTTGGGAGAGTGCATGTGATCAGCACAGGGGGTCAGGGGTCCTGCAGTCTGATGGGACAGTCAGAGCAAAATAAACTGCTTCTACAGGCTTTAACCAGGCACTGATAGACTTCATAATACTGCTATAAACTGCTGATGAAAAAGGTATTTAGCAGTTTATATTTACAAAAACGATTGCATTTCCATGTTCTGTGTACTGTGGGAGACCAGATATAGTGAATGCAGGATCCTAGGTTTAGTAACACTATAAAGGCAAACAAAATCCTGTCAACACAGGCCCTCAAATTGTATGTCAGGGCAATAAAAAAAGACTAATTCATTACCTCTCTTTAATACATGGATATTTTAACTCCTTTAAAGTGCTATACAGAAATATAACTTGATCTGCCGGAAATTCAGTGTGCTCTTAGAATATAACTTAAGGCAAAACCTTTTTTTTTTGTTTTGGACAGATCAGAGATGGATTAGAACACCTGTTCATTTTTTTATTGCTGTCTGTGTTATGTTTATTGTTATCGAAAGTAAAAGAAAATCCCAAATTTTGAGTTGCCCCCAGAGCAATAATAGAGGGGAACTCTTCCAAAGGGGACATTAGTTCTAGTGAACCTGGTAATAACCAGGGATTCCCCCACTTTGGAGAGATTTCCTCTCACTTCTTGTTGTGGCTATGGGGCAGGACGTGAAGGAAAATCTCCCCAATTGGACACGGATGGCAAAAAAAACCTGACAGGGGTTATAACCTTCAGCCAAAATGAAAAAAAAATGCGTGCCTTCTTTTTCGTGTGGTCTTTTTCCACAGCTTCAGTTGGCTGCATATCTGTTCAACTAGCAATAACGTTTTTTGAAGCTGAAGAGAAAAAAAACTTAATGGAGATTTGGCTTTCTGTGATTGATTGCTCTGCATTAACACCTGCAGAAGACATTGGTGAGGATAATTGTTTCCTGGGGACAGACTTCTCAAAACAGGGGAAAGTCCTCAGGATAAGCACAGCTTCAGTTTGCTGAAGCTCAACTACTCAGCTACAGAGGGGGTGGGTCATAACACAGGACAGGCAAGCTGCTCCTCGTTCAGTGACTGGTTGCTTACTCCTGACCCCTGCTATGTGCGATACTTACCACTGATATCTAAGCTCTGCATTACTTTTGCCTAAACCCTGCACTGTGCATGAAACATTCTTAGTCTGAAACTAAAATGGCATGATGCGTTTATATTTTTACAGTGACACGTGTAGCTTTAGATTTTTCTAAGCTTTCTTCAAACCCTTATTATATTTTAATAGGACCTTGCTGGGTTATCTCCTTAAGAAATCAGAATTGCATCCTGGTTATCTGTGATCTCTTCATTGTTGTTCAGGTTGATTTCTATCTTTCCAGGAATGCCGTTGACAATATGCATTAGTGGCAGCGGTATCGTGGGCACTGAAACACTCTCTGTGTTCCAGCACCCAGCATTGAAGGAAGCCAGAGCTGTCAAGAGAAGTAATCTCTGTGTGACAGGTGAACTATAGTCATAGCTCGACTGGGAGAAGAACCTTGGAGCAGGAACGTGAGTTCAGGTACGTAAACACTAAACAGCCTTGCTGAGGTGTTTGACTACTGTACTACTAATTAGGAATTGCCTTATTTGAAAAGTCTGTTAGTTTACTTCAAATATGGAAACCACACAAACAAATATGGAAACCACACAAACAGTGCCCATCAGAGCCCAACAGTGCCAAAGAGTGCCCATCAGAGCCCAGCAGTGCCAAGGAGTGCCCCATCAGAGCCCAGCAGTGCCAAGGAGTATCCCATCAGTGCCTATCAGCGCACAGCAGTGCCAAGAAGTGCCCCATTAGTGCCCAGCAGCACCACCTATGTGCCCAGGAGTGCCATATCAGTGCCAAGGCATGCCCCAGTAGTGCCCCAGCAGTGCCACATCAGTGCCAAGCAGTGTCACATCATGTGACGAAGCGCGCACAACGGCATCACGCTCTGCTAGTCAGCTCCAGGGCATACGAGAGAGGAGGACGCTGTCAGCGGCTGGGGAACAAATACCCCCCACCTCGTTTCTTATGCTTTCTAGGAGGGACTTTTTACACTTGTTTAATGTCTGGCAACTATTGTTGTCCTACTCCATCTGGACAGGGTTTATACAATAGTGCCTGGACTTTTTAATTTTTATATTTTTTTATTTTTTATCTTGTTGTTTTTTGTTCATCTGAACCTAGTTTTGTCTGTTTAAAAATCCCTGACTTGTGGGTACATAAGTTTTAAATAAAGTTCTATACTTTATTACGCCATGGAAGCTCTTTTTTCTCAATTTATGAGGGGAAGCAACATTTTTACAGAGTAAGAAGCACAGGAGACATCCAATACAAAATATAGCGGCAAAGCGACCCATTTTTCAGCATAATCTCATTACCCCGATGTGAGGCGTGGGGAGCTGATCATACTACAAGCATCTACCAGAGGAAGCAACAAGGGAAACAACCCAGCATATTACATCACAGGCGTAATACCCCTGTCGGGGTTCTGGGAGCTGGTGAGTAGGCAACCAAGAGGGGGAGCACGAGAGTCACCAGACAATTGTTGCAGCACCAAAGTCACCATTGGGAATCTCATTCAGCTAATACATTGCCAACATATGGGACTGTTATAATATGCCTGAAATTTAATTGCTGTAATTTCTGTGCCAATATTTCCTGTCGTGTATATATGCAAGCTTTAGCCCTTACTTGATTATACATATGGCATTTGATTAGGGTGGCATAACCTATATGCACTGTATGGTATTAACACTAGCATTATGCTATCTTCAGGTTGTATTCCAATGCTTGATATGGTCATAGATCCAATACAGGAATCATTTTACAGCATACGGTATATGGTCCAATAAATGCACTCTAGGGAATATAGCCTCTGGCTTTACTACCAGATGCTGTAGGACCACATTATCTTGTGCGACACTTGAGCGTTTGTCACTTATCCGCAGCATAAATCCAGCTGCATACATCTATCAGCTGAAGTGTCATTCTTAACATAAGGGGAAACTTTTCTTATATGTTCAATATCTTATAGATTTACAACCACGAATAAGAAGCCGCTAAATTTTAGGCTGTCCCAGTTTAAAACTTAGAGGTAGCGCCATCATACCCATACTTTATATTTCATTCAGTGTCACATCAGTATCCAGGAGTGCCCCATCAGTGCCAAGGAGTGCCCTAGCAGTGCCACATCACTTCCCAGGAGTGCCACATCTGTGCCCCAGCAGTGCCACAACAGTGCTCTACAGTTCCACTAAAGTGCCCATTAGTGCCAATACAATGCCCATCAGTAAGTGCTCATCAGTGCCACCCTATCAGTTGATCCTCAACAGCGCCCGTCAGTGTCATAAAAATGTGTAAAAAATGCATAGAAAAATTCATTTTCATTTTTTTCCCACATTTTCCAAAAACGTGGAAAAAAATGACATGTTCAAAAGGCACATTACGCCTCCTAGAATATATGTTGGGGTGTTTTTTTTCCAAAATGGGGTCATTTTGTGGGCGTTTCCATTGTCCTGGTGCTCCAGGGCCTTCAAAAGTGTAATAGGTTGTCAGGAAACTATATGTGTAATTTATGTCCCTAGAATGCCTGACGGTACTCCCTACGTGTTGGGACTGTATGTGGCCAGGCTGTGCAAAAGTCTCACACATTGTGGTATCGCCATACTCAGAAAGAGTAGCAGAATGTATTTTGGGGTGTAATTTGTGGTATTCATATGCCATGTAAGAGAAATACCTGTTAGTATGACAATTTTGTGAAAAAAAAAATCTTCATTTTGCAAAGAATTGTGGGGAAAAAATTCCAACGTATGCCTCTAAATACCTTGGAATGTCTACTTTCTAAAAAGGTGTCATTTGGGGGGTATTTGTACTTTTCTTGCTTGTTCGTTTCTCAAGAAATGAGATAGGCCGCCTGTACATCAGGTGTGATCAATTTTCAGTGATTGGCACCATGTAGACTCTATAACCTTCACAAAGACCAAATAATACACACTGATTTTGGTTATTTTTACCAAAGATATGTTGCAGTATAGATTCTGGAAAAAAATGTATGAAGAAAAATTACTAATTTGCTAAATTTGATAACAGAAACAAAGAAAAATGCATTTTTTTACAATATTTTTGGTATTTTTATTTATAGTGCAAAAAATAAAAAAAACAGAGGTGATTAAATACCCCCAAAAGAAAGCTCTATTTGTGTGAAAAAGGGACAAAAATTTCATATGGGTACAGTGTTGCATGACTGAGTAATTGTCATTCAAAGTGTGACAGCACTAAAAGCTGAAAATTGGTCTGGTTAGGAAGGGAGTTTAAGTGCCCAGTGGGCAAGTGGTTAAATGATCAGGAGATATATATATATATAAATATATATATATATAAATATATATATATTTATATATATATATATATATATATATATATATATATATATATATATATATATATATATATATATATATATATATATATATATATTTTTTTTTTTTTTGGTTACAACCACTTTAAGATCGCCATGATGACATGACTGTATTTGAATAAATGTATATTATTGAACATACGATAAATAAATATGACAGCCCCTGAAAATAAGCCCTAGTGTGTTTTTTGTAACCAAAATTAATATAGGACCTGGTCTTATTTTCGGGGAAACATGGTGATAAATGTTTGCTTTTGGGTTTAATACTGCTTTAAGTCATGTCCCTTGTGCTGATTTTTGTGTTTTTTTATTTTGACTACACTTAGGCTTTATAGCCTCCTAACACTTTTAAAAAAAGGCATGCACAAAGTGTACTTAACCTTAAATTGTTGTCCTCCGAGCTGCATGTTTGTCACAGGGTTTGTTAAATCACTACTACTCTGATAGCAGTGCCATGCTGGATCCTGGCTGATTATCCTTTTCCACAATGTGATCTTTGCTATTATGTTACATGCAATAAAAGTTCCATGCATGTATATTATACCTGGCTTACCATCTAACTGTCAAACATCTTGTATCCAGTAGCAGAACTCCTCAGCTCAAATCTCTGGTGCAACTGTGTGTTTTATATTTCCAACATCACAGTAGTGTACTGCGTATATAAGAGAGGGGCAGTTTACTTTTAAAAAAAATGGAACAAGGCAATCATTTTTTTTTTTTTTTTACAAAACAAGACCAGCACACAAAAAAAAAAAAAAAGAAGACTATCCACTGGTCTTAGGGCTCTACAAAGCAGCTAGCATATACTGCTGGTGACAATAAAAGAGATGAAAGGGGGAAAATGCAGCGCTTAGAAATCATATGTGTACACAAACCCCATAACACAAAACAATGAAAATATATTCATAAAAGTGAAAGTCCATGAGTCCTAGGATACACCCAGGGTGCATAGCCAAAAGAACTGTAGGTGAACTAAAAATCCTCCACCGATACACTAGCACACCAGGCCTCTTACCCCAAATTATGGACCACTAGACCACTAGGTGATCATACAAGCATGTCAATATTCCTCTGGCTTGTCTCTACTTATCAGTGACAACATCCGAATGGAACCTGTTGGCCCCTTTAGGATAATACCTACACAGGTCACATGTATCAGAATGAGAACAGACAATGCCTCATGGTGCAGTATATCAAAACAATCAAAGGCATTATTGTAGATATATACAGAATACTCACATTTAGAAGTATAAAAACAAGTGTGTCATCAAATCAGAACGTCGTCAGGGGCGTGGTTTCCTACTTATGGGGGCACTAGTTTGTGCTTGCTCCCCTGTGATAGAAACAGAGCCAGCCAGGCCTTCCTTATTACTGATGTACCTAGGTGTTAATACATATACAGCATATATATGGATAGATAGATAGATAGATAGATAGATAGATAGATAGATAGATAGATAGATAGATAGATAGATAGATAGATAGATAGATAGATAGATAGATAGATAGATAGATAGATAGATAGATAGATAGATAGATAGATAGATAGATAGATAGATAGATAGATAGATAGATAGATAGACACATACATACATACATACATACATACATACATACATACATACATACATAGATAAATAGTATATACTGTATAACTTATTTTTACAATATGTAGCAGAATACATATTGGCCTAAATTTATGAAGAAATTTGATTTTTATTTATTTATTTTATTGGACATGTTTAAGAACAGACAGTAAAAAATATTATTATTATTTTTATTTTTTTTCTAAATTGGCTTTTACGCTGTAGTGTATAAAAATAAAAAAAAACAGTGGTGATCAAATATCACCAAAAGAAAACTCTGTGTGTGGGAAATCAATTACATAAATGTCATTTATGTACATCATTGCATGACCTTTGCTGTTGAAAAGTCCGGTCGTGTGTACACGGCATTACACGTGGGAAGGGGGGTTTTTTTTGTGTTTTGTATTTTTGTGTTTTGTTTTCTGTGATTTTCATAGACTCACTTTTTTTCCCCTTTTTTTCCCATTTCTCGCGTTATTGTGTGCTTGAAAATATATGCATAGGGATATTTAGAGATGAAGCACTAAAGCACTAAATAAGTGTACCACTTATACCAAGTGTAACATTTTTGCATGTTTAAAGTTTATTAGGCTGATAACACATGATGTACATATGAGTTTTTAATATTCATATCACCGGTATACAACACTCCTTGGTAAAATTATATTGATCTAATTTAGCACTTGCACCTTCACTTGAGAAGTATGACTCACTATTGAAGGTTCACTTTTCAGGTGACGGATAGCGCCACTCACCTCTCCAATTCTCAACCGTTGCTCCATTTTTGGAGCCCCCCAGGGGAGGCAGCAGCCCAGCCTATACCTAAGTGTGGAATCCCACAAATCACATAAAGCAATACAGTGCTGTATCGCAAAAAAATTCCTGGTCATGGGGGGGGGTAAATCTTCCGGAGGTCAAGCAGTTAAACTAAGTTTTATACTTGCTCTAAGTTCAGCTTTAAGGAGAGAAAAAAAAAACTATTGCGAGATACATACAGAAAGACTTGAAGCATAGGAGAGAGAACAATATAAACAAAGAAAAGATCAAATTAACAATATTTATAAATATATTAGAATTAGGCTTCTTTCAAAGTAAACCAGTTGTCATACAAATGAAATGTGATTGGTTTGATGTTTCTGTATTGGCACTGGTCAGTGTACGAACTAGTGAACTAGCTGGAATATTTTATTAAAGCTCTAACATAAGACATAAAAATATCTTTATCTATATTGATATAAATTATAACTTGTCACTCACTGAGTATCTATGATATTTGAAAGTCATTTGTAATATTATTTTAACACTGTTCACATCAAATACTTAAATGTGAAATGATGATTATACAATCCATATTTTACCACAAGAGGGTGGCCTTCTTTTACCTTCTTCCTGCTCTGTATTCATATCAATATTATCTGCCAGTCTAAGTCTTGTTTTAGATAATTATGCTGAAATGATAGTTTGGTGAATAATACACATTCAATGACCACTGTCATAAACAAACATATTAAAAACGTTCCTACTTATGAATAAAAAAATGTCTTATTATTGGTTATTTGTTGTTTGTTTATATATGAAGATTAAAGGATTATGTACTCTACAAAGTGCTGTATTATGGCTGTGCGGTATGAATCCTGGATATACATATTTATATAATAAATATTATCTGTGAAAATGATGATTATATTTGGCATCACTAGCCATCAGACAGTATATATCCCCCACTATTTGATGAGTGACAGTCTTAATAAATAATTTATGTATTTTATTTATTATATTTATTTATAATGTATTATTATTTCTGACCTGGCATCAGAAATATTTGTTCATGTTACGCAGACATCTGCTGGGCAACATGTAAAGCCTTGTTGACATGGATGCCAGGGAGTAGTAAAAACAGGCAGATAAGCAGTGGTTTTGCCACCCCTTGATTGCCAACCTAAAGAAGAACATGCAGCTGCCCAGGGCTGTACACATGCCACAACAAAAATGAAACCCTCTGTCGCATTCATCAGGCAGTACCCCTGTCAAATGAAGCCCATTGCTGCGCCGCAACCACCCTGCAACCATGTGAAACTATGTTCAGTGGTGCGGCCTTTTCAGAGTTAGACGACTTTCACACCGCGGGCGTTTTGCAGGTGCTATAGCGTTAAAAATAGCACCTGCAATCCGCCCTCAAACAGCTGCAGCATTGTCTCCAGTGTGAACGTCCGAGGGCTTTCGCACCGGAGTGCTGCGCTGGCAGGACGTCAGGAAAAGTCCTGCCAGCAGCTTCTTTGGAGCGGTGAAGGAGCGGTGTGTTTACTGCTCCTCCACCGCTGCTCCCCATTGAAATCAATGGGGCAGCGCTGGTATACCGCCGGCAAAACGCCGCTATTGCGGGCGGTTTTAACCCTTTCTCGCCCGCTAGCGGGGGGTAA
This sequence comes from Lithobates clamitans, assembly GCA_037952925.1. Classification (NCBI taxonomy): domain Eukaryota; kingdom Metazoa; phylum Chordata; class Amphibia; order Anura; family Ranidae; genus Lithobates; species Lithobates clamitans. Next base: position 437,267 of record JBBGZY010000318.1, read on the forward strand.
AAGCACCCCGCTAGCGGCCGAAATGCGCCGCTAATCCGACGGTAAAACACCGCTAAAAATAGTAGCGTTTTACCGCCGACGCTATGGGCGGCCCGGTGTGAAAGGGCTCTTAATACAGTTGGTGAGAAAGCAACATATTGCCTCCCAGCCATCTGTCAACAGTCTTCTAAAAAACAATCTACAACACATCACTTTTCAGAGAGGTGGCAGGGGCTACAATGTTGCAGACTGATCATTGGGGTGGAAGGGAGATTAAGGAAATGCTTTCTTTTTCCTGCAACAGCATCATCTCAGCCTAGACAAAGTCACTGGACTGGAGTCTATGAATGTTTTTGTAATACTAAAAGGTGGAGCTTTGATACGGTTGCTTTATATTGTGATGTATTCTTGCAGACTCGTAAAGTTCTTTTTTAATGTACAGATCATTTGCACAGCCCAAATACTACAAGACGTAAACAGTACCCTCTTCCTAACCATTTCAATCCTCCAGAGACTATATTTCTACCACTAGTGTTGGAGTGGTGTGTGCAAAAAACTCTGGACCCCCCCCCCCCCCCATTGTTGGTGAGAGGCGGGGGGCGGGCTGGGGGGTGGGCGGACACACACCAGCACCTGACGGGAGTCAGTCATTTAACACTCCTCATAAATAGAGGAAACCTTAGAGGCACTGTATTGGACTCTCTTTAATGCAGAGACGCCAGGCACGGTGCTAATCTAGTCATCTAAGTGGTAGGTGTACTTGGAATGACGGTTATGTGTTCATACAAGCTGCTCAGCAATTCGTTTTTTGCTTTTTCTTTTCTTTTTTGAAATCATTTATGATTTTGTCATGATCTCTTATCCTTAATCTAATTCTTGCAGAATAATGAAGGCATCCACTTTGTTATTCAGTTCAGCTTGACCGGGTAATTAGCCCCACCACCACCCCCGCACTTGTCACTGGGTTGTTGATTTTTAGTGTTTGGCCACGTTCACTTGTGTGTGTGTTTTATCACCTGTCATCCTATTCCATTCACCGCTGCACTCCCCCATCCATCCCATACACTATCACCTAGTATCCCACACTCATTTCCACGCTGTGTCTCTCTCCCCTCCTTTTTTGTCCACACCTTCACTTCTTCCCTCATCATCCTTCACAATTTTCCAGTCACTTGTCACTTCCTTGTCGTGCACCTCCATATGGTCCCATATCCCCTCCCCCCCCCTTTCCCCCCCCCTCTTTTCTGTTTGTTGTTTTCCCACCTCCCCCCTCCCCCGACCCTACACTGCAGTCTCGTTTTGTCTCTCTCTCCCCCCGCTCACTCGTCCCATCCCTATGGTTTGTTGGTGCTTTTACCCTATCAACTTTTTGGCACATTTTGAGGTCGCATGGTGAATTATTGCCAGCAGGGCATTGGCTATTTTCCAGTCTTATTGCACTTCATTCACACTTCTCTCATTCACTCTTTTCTTTATTCTTCTCACCTTTCTCCTCACATGCCTTTCCCTTCCCCTTCTTTCCGTTCCTCTTTTTTCCCTATGCCCCCCCTTCCCTTCCCCTTTCTCCCCCCCCCCTTTCTTTCCCCCCCTTCCCTTTTCCCTCCCCCTCCTTTCCCTCCTTCCCCTCCCCTTTTTCCTCCATCTCCTTCACTTTCTAGCAATGCCCTCCTGCAGATCCATGGACTCATAATACAGTAAGCATATTGAATTCCATGGTTGGGAAACTTTCCAACTATATGGTATGAATCAACTGACCCTCCAACATTTTCCATTTTTGATTTGTAGTATTAACGTGAACCCTATCTGGGTGCGGTTCTGGACTGCCCGTCCTGCCCCCTCCCTTCCCTCCCTCTCCCACACATGGGGGGCTGGTAAGCGTGACCCCTCGTAAGGCTCATCTGGTCCGTCACTCGTCCCCGGTGGGAACTGGTCCGATACGGGGGAGACGGAGGAGTGAAGAAACAAGTGTATTCATCTTAAACGTTTTGGTAATGCCAAGAATGACACTGTAGTGTCACAATCTCTGTGATAGGTAACTATACAATTTATTCAGTCGCATTATAGGGCATGCCTGCATGGTTTTTGGCACTGCGGAAATTGGATGTTATGTTTGATATGTGATATATGTTACCCCCTTTCTTTTAGTGCGGACAGCCATCCTCTGAAGAAGACCCGGGAAGGGTCGAAACGCGTCAGAATTATACATAATTATTATTGTCCCACATACACTGTATGGCCTATTGTCTTCATTAGAGGCATTTATTGTTATTCAAAACGCTTATAATTGGGGAAATATAGGCTGCCCTCGTATACATTGTGTCATACATTGGTTTTCACTGCAAGTTGCTGTCTGCTGTATATGTATGCCACACTCAGTTCGTGTCCTGACTCTAACAGTCAGTATTTATCTTTATGAATTTTTCCTTTTATCGTTATTTATATATTTTTTGTACCAATAAAATTCAAATTTTGTAACCATTCATTGTACTCCATTGGCTGTTTTAAAGCCCCGATAGGGGGTTCTCTCTGGTTTTTTTCAACTCTGGACCCTTAAATACAGCCCAGTAATTATAATATGTGACACCAGGCTTTCAAGAAACGTTAATGGGGACCTGTATTGTGGAAACTGTACCCAAAAAGGCAAGAAGAGGTCAAAGAACTAGTCCCTAATATTGCCTGCAGGCTTCCTGCTGCTGATCTTTCCCCCTGTACTGATTTACCATGCGATGTTCCATACTCTATCCCTATGTGGAGGTTGCCATCTTGGTAGAGAAGCAGGCCTTTGTTCCCTCGTGTCAGAACTGTTCCCTTAATGTCTGATCTTCTGATCACTGGAATGAATGAAGCAGAAGCAGGGATATCCATGCAATACAGGTCATCAAGCACAGATTCCTCTCCAGCAAGCCCTCAGAAGTACAGTTAATAGCACAGTAGTGGCACCAAATCTCACTCCAAATCTTATGTGATTAGTTATCAGAGACAGCAGTGCCTGAGATGATCTCATACTACAGATATAAAGCTTTAAGTTATAAGGCACATGAATGCCTATGGACAGGCAGTGCACTGCTATTTTTCAGGAGGAATTAAACACAAAAGGCACATTTTCGGGGTACTACTCAGGCAAAATTAACATTTTTGGATTTTAGGATATCAGTTTTGCACTTCTTACGCCAGCTATCTTTTTTTTTGTTTGTTTTAGTTTTGGATAAAGTGGAGACTGGCAAAACCCCTGCCAAAGTTTACTGCTATCCTTGGCACCAATATTTAAAATTGCCCCGTAGTTCCTGTCCCAAACAAGAAGTTAGGGTTAATCTCCAACATCAGCACAGACTTTTGTTGGAAGGGTAGGGGAAGGTTAAGACCCATACACATGATAAGAAAGTCATAGAGCGACGAACAATCAGCCTACTATCTGACCGTTAGTATAGTGCTTTCGACATCTGATTCCGACTGTTTGGACAACAAAAATGAAGGTGCAGGCTAGAAAAATGTTATCATATATGAACACAAAGTCTGATTTTCGTTTAATTAGTACAGTTTTCATCCAAAAAAAAATCAGAAAAGCAAGACCACGCATGCTCGGAAACGAAAGAATACACTGCAATACAATTCAACACATTACATCACTTCCGAAGTTGTATTCTGTCATACAAGAATTTTCGCAAGTTGAGTAACCTCTTCATTTCGATATGAGACTAGCATGCAAAAAAATTGGACAATGATTCGTCTGATATCATCGTGTGTACAAGGTTTTAGAGTCCCTATCAATGTTGACAATTTAGTGAAAGTGCGCCTCACTTCATGTAGGGTTAGGCCCCTTTCACACAGGGCACATCCGTTTTGACAAATTCCACTTGCCCAGCAGTTATCGATCCATTGATCTTCACTTCACTGTGCAGAGACGGACCTGTCAGAGACCCGCTGTCCTCTATGGGAGATCGGATGAAAAGGGACCCGCCTGTCCATTTTCATCAGATTCCATCTGATCCCATCCACCAGACGGATGGAAAATAGGGTTTCCATCCATCTGAATTTGGCAGACCGGATCGGTTAGCGGCAGATGTCAGCGGACATGTCACAGCTGACATCCGTCACTCCATAGAGGTGAAAAACGAACAGGCCGACTTGATCGGACAGAATGTTATCACAATTATCAATAACAAATTATTTTTTTAGTAGTGTTGTGTACAAGGTGATAGGGAATTGGTCCATTCTTTTACTGTAGAGTGTTATTTTCCAGAATCAGTGTTGCAAGATTTAATTTATTCGAAATGACAGGATGAACACTGTAAATACTGTCAAAAAATTAGTTAAACACCAGAACCACAAAAGGTTAATATTTATGATATTATGTTGGCAATTTTCGTTTTCTGATAGATTTTCATTTATACACTTTTCATGCAGTGTTTTCAAAAAAAAAAACTGCACATTGCATATTGCACCCACTAAACTTAGCCTAGAGCAACATGCAACCCATTTCATGTTGCACATCAATGCATGCACCCCATGTCATATAGCACTCCACACCATATATTTCAAAACATTAAGCACACCATACCATGCACCCTGTTACTCTTAGCTCCCTGCATATTGTTAAACTCAGTATGCAGCACCATACATCCTATTACATTCAGCATACTATCATGTATCCCATTATATTCAGCACACCACACCAAATACCCTAGTATATTACCCCACTGTGTACCTCAGTATACTCAGCTAATTACCTTACCATGCACACAAACATTCAGCTTGGCCCTCCATGTACCCTTATACATACTTTACAGCACATGCCCACTTTACCCTTCATATTTATCTTAGAGTTCCAATTAGTGGGTCAACAGACTGTCACTTGCTAGCCAAGATGTCCCTAGAAGTATGTTTCAAAGCCATTGTTTCCAATTTTTAGGGACTCATTAATGAAGGGAATAGTACCACTGGATCGGCGTAGGGCCAGTGTGGTGCCTATATTTAAAAAGGGAACACAGTCTTTACCAAGTAATATTAGACCTGTTAGTTTAACTTCTATAGTCGAGAAGATACTGGAGAGTTTAATAAATAACCACATAGATGAGTTCTTGCTGGAAAAAAATATTTTAAGCAACAGACAGCATGGATTCATGAAAGACAGAAGTTGTCAAACAAATCTGATTGCTTTTTATGAAGAGGTAAGTAAAACCTTGGACAGAGGGATGGCTGTGGACGTGGTATACTTGGATTTTGCAAAGGCGTTCAATACAGTTCCCAACACTCGACTAAGGTGAAGGTGTAAGGTAAAGTCTACAGGCTTGGAAATATCAGTTTGTAAATGGATAGAAAACTGGCTAAAAGACTGAATTCAGAGAGTAGTGGTTAATGATTCTTACTCTGAATGGTGTTGGGACCCTTACGTTTTAATATCTTTATAAATGATATAGGGTCTTTGACTAAAAGTACCATTTTAGTCTTTGCAAAGGACACCAAACTATTCAGTGGAATGACGTCCTTACAGGATGTCTCCAATTTATAAGCCAACCTCAATGCACTGTCTATTCGGGCGACTAAGTGGCAGATGAGGGTTAATGTTGATAAATGTAAAGTTATGCACTTGAGGGCTAAAAATATGCATGCATCATACATACTAGGTGAGTACAACGGGGGGGGGGATCCGTAGTGGAGAAGTGGGGGTTTGGGTAGATCATAATCTCAATAATAGCATGCAATGCCAAGCTGTGGTTTCCAAAACAAGCAAAATCCTTTCTTGTATTAAGAGAGGTATGGACTCCAGAGAGAGAGAGATATAATTTTGCCCCTGTACAAATCATTAGTAAGACCTCAACTGGAATATGCAGTTCCGTTTTGGGCACGCATTCTCAAAAAGGATATCAGGGAACTGGAGAAAGTGCAGAGAAGGGCAACTAAACTGATAAGAGGCATGGTGGAGAAAAGGAGATTAAGAGGGGATATGATCAACATGTACAAATATATAAGGGGTCCATATAGTGAACTTGGTGTTGAGTTATTCACTTCATGGTCAACACAAAGGACAAGGGGCACTCTTTACACCTAGAGGAAAAGAGATTTCATCTCCAAATACGGAAGGTTTCTTCACAGTAAGAGCTGTAAAAATGTGGAAAAGATTCCCTCCAGAAGTGGTTCTGGCCAGCTCAGTAGATTGCTTTAAGAAAGGCCTGGATTCTTTCCTAAATGTACATAATATAACTGGGTAGTAACATTTATAGGTAAAGTTATTCCAGAAAAAATCACATTGCCTCTCAGGGGGTCGGGACAGATTTTTTTCCCCTGTAGCAAATTGGATCATGCTTTGCTGGGGTTTTTCGCCTTCCTCTGGATCAACTGTGGGCATAGGATTGGGTATATGGGATTGTATGATATTATTTTGTATTTATTTATTTATTTTTATGGCTGAACTAGATGGACTTGTGTCTTTTTTCAACCTCACTAACTATGTAACTATGTTTCAATGCAACTCCCAGAGACAGCTTGGCTGAAAAGTTATCTCAGCGTCACAAAAAAACAAAAAACTAACCATATGGGTTTAGGGACAGAGTACCCTAGATATACAAGGATTTATTTCATGAGCTAGGATAAAATCCAGGAGAACAGAGGCTGGAGATCAGGGCAGAAGTCAGGCAAACATTATTTGAAAACAGACAAAAAGTCCAGTCAGGCGGCAAGCAGCAGCAGAATCCATGGGTAGTCCAAGCCATATTCAAAAAGAAAACTGGAGCATACACTAGCCCTCTAAATAGCCAACTAACACCAGCGATCAGGTACTGGCTAAACTCACTAGGTGTGGAGGAATATTTTGCAGATGGTGGTAATGAGCTTGCAATGTGATCAAGCCTCAGTCCAGAAGAATGACCAACAGACGGTAGATGTGCAGATCCAGGAGGCCTTAGCATCCCACAAATAGAAATAAGGCAACTAGCCTCCTGGGAGCTGCAGCTGCAGATGGATTATTACATATGCACTGGTGGTCAGTGGGTTTCCAGGAAGCCGGATTAATAGATAAGGCTTTAATAAGGGAGCACTATCAAATAATTACAATAAAATATCTACAGCAACTAGCAAGCTGGTTGGTTCAAAATACTTAAAAGTGAAAATTGACTGGATCAAACAAGGATGGGAAGGGGCTCTGGGATGAGGGGGGGTTATTTTGCCAAAGGATAGACTTTAAGTGTTCTGGATTCCACATCAGGGTATTAGTAAATACAGTAAATCTAGGCAAACACAGTTCTAATGCTTACAACATTTAAAGCATGCCATAAGGTAACTGTTGCTTTGTCCAACAATTGCCACTCAATCTGCAATGTAAGTGTTCCAAAGATAAATATAATAAATATGTGAACAAACTGCCTTATCGCTAAGATCAAGTGTAGTATCTGTTCTTATCAGTTTTGAAGAGGGAGAATGTCAGTGCCCTATGGAGAGACGGGGTGCTGGCTAGTATCCCTTTCTATTGTAATTGGTAAGAAATGGTGACAACGGTGGGAGGCCTTTTTCCTCCTAGGTTGAATCTGGCCCTGTGCACAGGGATTGCCCCCAGCTGTTGGTAAGGCTCTCCCTAAGCTGTCTAAATTCTGATGCCTCCTGGTAGGGATGGAGAGGCACTGGTCTGGCGGAAGGCCAGGCTGTGAAAGAAGCCCATGGTGTATGTGTTCCTGGGGTGGCAGTTCAGGGGTGCCATAATTCTCACAGTGTAGGGGTACACAGTGTAGGGGTATGTTTTGAGTTTATTGGCACCAAGGCCACTCCACCATGTCACACTTTTTTCGCACCTGCCTCTAGGTCCGTCTTCAGAGGAGGTCCATGTGTATATCCTGTGCACTTTTTTGTGTTCTCACTTTTGTGTGTGCACTTTTTTTCTTGTACTAGGTATTAGTTTGAGTGTATTTCACACAACACTGGCTTTTTAAAAAAAAGGCTTTAGTATTTAGAGTGATAATAAAGTCTCTTTTTTTTCATTTAAAAATAACAAACATGTTATACTTACCTGCTCTGTACAGTGGTTTTGCACAGAGCAGCCCAGATCTTCCTCTTCTGGCCCCTTCCTCCTGCTGAGTGCCCCAACAGCAAGCAGTTTGCTATGGGGGCACCCGAGCCGAGCCGCTGCTCTGTGTCCATTTAGACACGGAGTTGTGATTTGGCCCCGCCCCCTCTCTCACCTGATTAGCTGTCATGAAAAGGTTCACCCGTTGGTGGCGCTGTCAGTCTCTTGGAACGCAGTACCCCAAGGCCATCCCTACCAGACGTGGCTGCACTGAGGAATCACCCTGTTTTGTTGAACGTATTAAGATGGATTTAAATGAAATTACCTATTATTCTCTGTTAGCGGAAGAGGATGGCGAATATTGCCGCCAGATTTTAAAAGATTGGACCAGTGACCAGCTGATGGAAACGATCCGATCAGCTCATTCCCTAGTGGATCAGGGTTACATGTCTTTTGAAGATGTTCAGCTCCTGATACGGTTATGTGCAAAACCAGCCCTGTCATGTTTTCCCGAAGGAAGCAATGATTTTTCTCCCCCCTTCAATTATGGCCAAGTTGAATCCTTGGTATGGTTATTAGAGGATGATCCAGCCTTTTTCATGGAACATTATGCCTCTTGTTCACAGCAGGTGTTGTCTGATTGCATCCATTCAGTGCAATCTCTGGTTAGTCAGGCTGTGTGTGAATCAATGTTTGTTCAACCTGTGCTACAGGCATGGTCAGATCTCCTGTATTTAGCCAAGCCACAACAACCCAGCCCTGCCATTAATCACCTGCCTTCCCAAGAATCTATTCCCCCGTCGCTCATGGCAACCTCAGCTACAGCCCAGTATACACAGCTTTCCATCAAGTATTATTACCCAGTCTCTACTCACTGCACCTATCCTGCTTTCAATCCACCTTCCTCTTCTCCTCCACCTGTAACAATCCCACAAAACCCTTCTCCAGCCACAGTTCCTTGGTCTTCTTTTTGCCCAACTACTTTCTTTTCTTACAGCCTTGCACCTACATACAAAGCTAAAACAAAAAAGAAACAAAAGTTCTTTCCGACCCACACAATCCTGCCAGTAAACCAACCTGCCTCCACACCAACCAACCTATTCCAGCCTGAGTTCATGCCAGTTGAACCTGATGACCCACCTAAGTCTGCCAACCCTTTACCTGCTACCCAGTCTGATGTTCCAGTGCCTGCTGCCCAGTCTGACGTTCCAGTGCCTGCTGCCCAGTCTGACGTCCCAGTGCCTGCTGCCCAGTCTGACGTCCCAGTGCCTGCTACCCAGTCTGACGTCCCAGTGCCTGCTACCCAGTCTGAAGTGCCAGTGCCTGCTACCCAGTCTGATGTCCCAATACATACTACCCAGTCTGATGTTTCAGTACCTGCTGACCGGTCTGATGACCTTGTGTCCATGTTCCAGCCTAAAGTTTTACTGCCAATGTTCCAGTCTGATGTGCCCGCTTCCCAGTCTGATGATCCTCTGTCCGCTGCCCAGCCTGATGTGTTCCTGTCTGCTGTCCAGCCTGATGTGCCAGTGTCTGCTACTCAGCCTGTTGTGCCAATGCCTGTGCCTGCTGCCCAGTTTGAGGTCCCAGTGCCTGCTGCCCAGCCTGACATCCCAGTGCCCATGTTCCAGTCTGACGCTCTAGTGACTACTGTCCAGTCCAATGTACCTGTTGTTCAGGATGTTATGCCAGCACATGCTGTTTTGCCCAATGTGCCAGTGCCTGTGTCTGCTGCCCAGTCTGAAGTTGCAGTACCTGCTGCCCGGTCTGATGTCTCGGTGCCCGCTTTGCAGTCCGATGTGCCCGCTTTTCAGCCTGATGTGTCCGCTTTCCGGTCTGATGTGCCACTGTCCGCTGCTCAGCCTGATGTGTTCCTGTCTGCTGCCCAACCTGATGTGCCAGTGTCTGCTACTCAGCCTGTTGTGCCAATGCCTGTGCCCGCTGTCCAGTTGGAGGTCCCAGTGCCTGCTGCTCAACCTGACATCCCAGTGTCCATGTTCCAGTCTGACGCTTCAGTGACTACTGTCCAGTCCGATGTACCTGTTGTTCAGCCAATTGTGCCAGTACCTGCTGTTCTGCCTGATGTGCCAGCGCCTGTGTCTGCTGCCCAGCCTGAAGTTCCAGTACCTGCTGCCCGGTCTGATGTCTCCACGCCCGCTTTCCAGTCTGATGTGCCCACTTTCCAGTCTGATGTGCCCACTTTTCAGCCTGATGTGCCCACTTTTCAGCCTGATGTGCCCGCTTTCCAGCCTGATGAGCCCACTTTCCGGTCTGATGTGCCCGCCTTCCAGCCTGATTTCCTGGTACCTGCCTTCCAGCCCGGTGTCTCATTGCCTGCCTTCCAACCTGATGTCGTGATATTGGTGTCTCAGCCTGAAGTTTCGTGCCGGTGTCTCAGCATGAAGTTTCGGTGCCGGTGTCTCAGCCTGAAGTTTCGGTGCCGGTGTCTCAGCGTGCTGAACCGGTGCCCGTTACCCAGTCTATTGAACCGGTGCCAGTTACCCAGTCTACTGAACCCGTGCCCGTTACCCAGTCTGCTAACCCAAAGTCCGTCACTCGGCCTGTTAAGCCAACACCCGTTATTCGGCTTGCCAAACCAGTGCCCGGTGTCCAGCTCGCTGACCCAGGGCCCGTTACCCAGCCCACTGGGCCGGGGCCCGTTACCCAGCTTGCTGAGCCGGTGCCTGTGATCCGGCCAGCCCTTACGGTGCTCGCTGTTTGGCCTAATGCTCCAGAGCCTGCTGCCCAGCTCGTTGACCCGGAGCTTGCTGCCCAGCTCGTTGACCCGGAGCTTGCTGCCCAGCTCGATGACCCGGAGCTTGCTGCCCAGCTCGACGACCCAGAGCCTGTTGCCCAGCTCGATGACTCAAAGCCTGCTGCCCAGCTCGACGACCCGGAGCCTGCTGCCCAGCTCGACGACCCGGAGCCTGCTGCCCAGCTCGACGACCCAGAGCCTGCTGCCCAGCTCGACAACCTGGAGCCTGCTGTCTGCTCTGATGTGCCCGCTGTCTGCTCTGATGTGCCCGCTGTCTGCTCCAATGTGCCTGCTGTCTGCCCTGATGTGCCCGCTGTCCGGTTTGAAGTACCCGATGCCCACTCTGACATGCCCTCATCTGTTGTTCAGTGTGAGGCCATTAACTTTGACAATTACTTCTAGTTGGAGCGTCCGGAGGCCGCTCCTTTGAGGGGGGGTATTGTCATGAAAAGGTTCACCCATTGGTGGCGCTGTCAGTCTCTTGGATCGCAGTACCAGTGTCCAGCAGCGGGTGTCTGGTCTTAGGTGGCCAACACCTAAGACCTGTAATATGAGGACTCCCCTGCTGGTGGCACTGTTGAATCCTTGGGCCGTAGTACCGGTGTCCACCAGCGGGTGTATTCCAGCAGTGTGGAGCGGACAGCACCTTCTGCGCTCAGGTGTAATGTGAGGGCAATTACTGCAGGCTGATAAATACCCGACAAGCCCTCACATGCTTGCCTTGGTGTCTCTCTCCCTGCATTCTGACCTTCCTGCCTGTTATTTTGACCTTGAGCCTGCATCTGCCCTGACCTGATCTGATCCAATCCCTATCCCGAGCCCTTCCTGGTCCTGTCCCTTCTGTTTCCTGGTTACCTTGGATCCCTGCCCTGCATCCCATCCATCCATCCTCTCCCTGTTCTGTTGGTTTCCCATCCTTACCATCTGCTGATCTCCCGGTGTATGGCCTTGGCCTGGCTTCTGTTTACGGTTCCGGTATCTCCCATTTTATTGTATATACTGTTTTGTTGTTTGTGGGTCTTGTGGTTGGCTGTGCACTGTTATATTCACTTACCATTTTTATTCACTTATATATGTTTTTGGCTTCTTCTGTGCAGTCCACACAGTCTGGTTTGCTAATTCCCTGACATTAGCTCACTGAATTTGATTCAGAAGTAAAGTGAATGGCACTCTGCTGTTGTCTCAGTCAATGAGGAGGGGAGTCCCAGACTGCCAAGACTCTTGTGCAACATTGCTGGGGTTGAGGGGGGCTGCTGCACACACAGCAACTGACTTTACAATAACTTTAAAAAATCTTACTATTCAGTTTAAAATTGTCAGCAACAACTGTTGAACTGAATGACTTGACACATGGACAAAGTTGAAACACTTACCAATCAAGTGTCCACACCAGTACCTTTACATACATACACTAAGTAGAAACAACGATATGTCTCCTCCCCCAGCCAGTCCTATCCCCTTACAGTTAGAACTTACCTGGGGAACACACATTTAACCACTTGATCGCTCCCTAGTGTTAACCCCTTCCCTGCCAGTGACATTCATACAGTAATCAGTGCGTTTTTATAGCACTGATCGCTGTATAAATGTCAATGGTCCAAAAAATGTGTCAAAAGTGTCCGATCTGTCCGCCGCAATGTCGCAGTACCGCTAAAAATCGCAGATCACTATTACTAGTAAAAAAAAATAATAATAAAAATGCCATAAATCTTTCCCATAGTTTGAAAATGCTATAACTTTTGCGCAAACCAATCAATACACGCTTGTTGCTATTTTTTTTTACCAAAAATATGTAGAAGAATATATATTGGCCTAAAAAAAATTGGGGATATTTATTATGGCAAAAAGTAGAAAAATATTGTTTTCTTTTTTCAAAATTGTCACTCTATTTTTTTTTGAAGCGCAAAAAATAAAAACCGCAGAGGTGATCAAATACCACCAAAAAAAGCTCTATTTGTGGGAAAAAAAGGACATCAATTTTGTTTGGGTACATAGTCGCACGACTGCGCAATTGTCAGTTAGAGCGATGCAGTGCCATATCCCAAAAAATGGCCTGGTCATTAAGCAGCTAAATTTTCCGGTCTGTAAGTGGTTAAGAGTACCTGTCACTATTTGGTGTATTGGTGTTTTTATTCCACTACATGAGGACTGTTCATTGTTTGATTCTATTTTTTTTGTGTGGTTATATGTTATGCACTATATTCACAATTATAAGCATATGAGAGTTAGCACTGACCTTTTATATGTTCTACTTTATATTTTTTTAAATATAAATCTGACCAGAATGATAAGTAAGTAGAATGTTTGTAATTGTAGTAGATTCAAAACCTGTCCTCTTATTCCAACAATAAACTCAAAAATGTAGTTTGGTAATGTTCTGCCTCTAAAGTAATCTTAAAAGTAAATGTATTACTTATAAAATTATCAGTTAGTGCGAACCATATTAGAGTTAATGCTGGATAACCATCAACTGTCTTTTCTTTAATCATAGGGGACTTTCTAATATGAAATAATGCAACAAATTGATCTGTTTTGTCCTTGAGGCTGGGTTCACACTGGTACGACACCACAGTCGCACGACTGTGGATCCCACTTTGCCCTGCGACTTGAAATCCGACATCTATCCGACTTCAATTAATGGGGATCCGACTTTGATCCCGACAATACCAGGCACTTTGTGTCTGGTATGAATCTTTAGGGAAAACTGCACGCTAAATAAAAAAATGGCATGAGGTTCCCCCTTCAAGACCATACCAGGCCCTTTGGTCTGGTATGGATTTTAGGGGAACCCCCAACACCCAAAAAATCCATACCAGACCCTTATCTGAGCACACAACCCAGCAGGTCAGGAAAGGGGGTGGGGACGAGCGAGCACCCCCCTCCTGAACTATACCAGGCCGCATGCCCTCAACATGGGGGTGTGGGTGCTTGTCACCCTAAAGTACCTTGTCCCCATGTTGATGAGAACAAGGGCCTCTTCCCGAGAAACCTGGTCAGTGGTTGTCGGGGTCTGCCGGTGGGGGGCTTATCGGAATCTGGAAGCCCCTTTTAATAGGGGGCCCCCTACCCTATGTGAATGAGTATGGGGTACATTGTACTCCTACCCATTCACCTAAAAAAAAAAGTGTCAAAAATAAAAATGGTAAACAGGTTTTTGACAAAGTAATTTATTAAATCAGCTCCAGCGTCTCTTCCAATTTCTTCTCCCCTCTCCGGCATATCTCCCTCCAGCGGAGATGTCTTCTCCCTCTTTTGGTTCTTCTCCCCTCTCCGGTTCTTCTCCTCTCTGCACTGTCTTCTCCCTTTTCTGCCGGGTCTCCTCTCTCCGCTGATGTCTACTGCCTTTGCCAGGTCTCCTCTCTGTGCTGTCTTCTCCCTCAGTTCTTCCTCAGATCTTCTCTCAACGCTCTCTCCCACTCTAATGCTAGATTCGCGGTGTGCCATTACTTATGTAGGCATGGGGCGGGGCCACCGGGTGACGCCATCCAGAGGCCCTAGCCTTTGTGACATCACCGCCCAGGGCATGATGGAGTGGTGACGATACAAGGGGCGGGGCCTCCTGATAACCTCACCCAGTGGCCCCGCCCCATGCCTATATAAGTAATGGCACACCACGGACCTAGCATTAGACCAGGAGAGAACTTCGAAAGAAGATCAGAGGAAGAACAAAGGGAGAAGACAGCGCAGAGAGGAGACCCAGCAGAGGCAGAAGACATCAGCGGAGAGAGGAGACCCAGTAGAAGAAGAAGACAGCGCAAAGAGGAGAAGAACCGGAGAGGGGAGACGACATCTCCAGAGGAGTGAGAAGAGCCAGAGGGGGAGAAGAAATCGGAAGAGACGGCGGAGCTGATTTAATACATTTCTTTGTCAAAAACCTGTGTACTGTTTTTGTTATAGACACTTTTTTTGGGTGAATGGGTAGGGGTACAATGTACCCCATACCCATTCACATAGGGTGGGGGGCCTGGGATCTAGGGCCCCCCTTGTTAAAAGGGGCTTTCAGATTACGATAAGCCCCCCGCTCGCAGACCCCGAGAACCACTGGCCAGGGTTGTCGGGAAGAGGCCCTTGTCCTCATCAACATGGGGACAAGGTGCTTTGGGGTGGGGGGTGCAGGGCCCCTTGTTGAGGGCATGTGGCCTGGTGTGATTCAGGAAGGGGGGCGCTCACTCGTCCCCACCCCTTTTCCTGACCTGCCAGTGCTCAGATAAGGGTCTGGTATGGATTTTGGGGGGGACCCCACGCCGTTTTGTGCCATGGGGGTTCCCCTTAAAATCCATACCAGACCAAAGAGCCTGGTATGGTCTTGGAGAGGGAACCCCATGCATTTTTTTTTTTTAAATTTGGCGTGGAGTTCCCTTTCAAAATCCTCAGAGCCAGGGGTGTTGCTAGGTCTACAAATGATCTGGGGCTAGAGCCCACAGCAGTGAAGTAAAGAAAGTCATACACTTGGCATACACAGGTATATACTATATATATCACATAAGGGTCTCCAAAGCCCCCCTCATTACATCAGGGTCCCCAGAGAGCCTCCCCTTACATCGGGGTCCCCAGAGAGCTTGTGACGTCACCTGCCACCAGATGCAGATTGTTACATACAGAGAGGCTAGGGTGTATAGAAGAGAGGCTAGTGTATACAGAGAGGTTGGGTATACAGAGACTAGTGTATATACAGAGAGGCTGGGTATACATATAGGCTGGTGTATATACAGAGAGGCTGGGTATACATATAGTCTGGTGTATATACAGAGAGGCTGGGTATACATATAGGCTGGTGTATATACAGAGAGGCTGGGTATACATATAGGCTGGGTATATACAGAGAGGCTGGGTGTATACAGAGAGGATGGTGTATACAGAGAGGCTGGGTATATACAGAGAGGCTGGGTATATACAGAGAGGCTGGTGTATATACAGAGAGGCTGGGTGTATACAGAGAGGCTGGGTATACAGAGAGGCTGGGTGTATACAGAGATGCTGGGTATACAGAGAGGCTAGTGTATTTAGAAAGAGGCTGGCTGTATACAGAGAGGCTGGGTATACAGAGAGGCCGGGTGTATACAGAAAGGCAGGGTATATACAAAGAGGTTGGCATACAGAGAGGCTGGGTGTATACAGAGGCGCTGGGTGTATACATTGAGGCTAGTGTATATACAGAGAGGCTGGGTGTATACAGAGAGGCTGGGTGTATACAGAGAGGCTAGGTATACAGAGTTCCCCCCCATGGTCTGTACTCACCTGCTCAGGAGTTCAGTGTGAGAAACTTCCTCCCGACTCTATCATATGGGCAGAGCAAGGAGGAGACAAACTCTTACACTTATCTTCCTTCTCTGGATGTCAGTGAAGCACGGAGTGCAGACAGCGATGTGTCAGGCAGCCCAGGACACTCTCATGATAGGGCCAGCCCTGGACTCGGGGCCATTGGCCCCAGATTCAGGGCTCCAGCCTCAATAGCCACCCCTTAACGACACCACTGCTCAGAGCACAAGTTGCATGCCAAAGTCGCATCAGTTAAGACATTGATCCGACTATGATCCGACTTCAATGATATTCAATGGGCCAGAGTAGGATCAAAGTTGGACAAAGTAGTGCAGGAACCTTTTTCAAAGTCGGACTGATTTGTGTCGTTAACCAGTTAAGACGGCTCTCATCGGGAACCATTGATTTGCACACGTAATGCGACATGAGCTCCCAATGTTGGAGCGTTTGTCGTACAAGTGTAAACCCAGCCTTAGGGTTCTTTCACACTTGCGGACCGTTCAGGACGGATCAGATGCAAACGGACAAGCAGATCCATTCTCATCCGATCCCTCATAGAGGAGAGCGGGGCTCTGACAGTTCTGTCTCTGCATAGTGAGCAGAGACAGACTTGTCATCCGCTGGATCAACGGGAGCGATCCCTGCTGAGCAAGCGGAGTTTGTGAAAGTGGACAAGCATGTGTGAAAGAGCCCTTACAAAAAAAAAAAAAGGTGTATGTTTAGACAAGTGATTCCTTTCATTTGTTTACCTTGGTTTTCTTTAATGGACACCCTAATTGATCTGTTAAATACCTTTGTAAATTGACTCTGTGCAAATATTACTGGTCTGATGATTTTTATGGTACATGTGATTACGTAGTAGACTATTTTTCTATTAACACGGTTCACAATGTTTGTTTTTTGATTACACAGCTCAACCATGTCTATGTTTATTGATTTATGTGCTCATTGCACATTTAATGGTTATGGGGATTTAAATGTTGAGCTTACCACCTTTAAGTCATCCTCTGTATTTTATTTTGTGTTTGGAAAAATATAAGAAAAATTCCATGCTCCTTTGAAAAATGTAATACTTTGTTTATATGGTATGGGAAGAGTTTGGGGCTATAAATGAGGCACACATAAACATGCGCCTCCATCCCTAATGCATAGAGCGTAAATAGAAAAGAGTTTGGGACTTTAAATGAGGTGTGTGCACAAAGATGTATGTAGCGAAACATAACCTGTGTATGAATCAATTGACCCATATTACAGAGGTGAATACTCATGAGAGACAATTTTTATTAAGTCTATCAACAATGGTAACCACATATAATCATTATTGGAACATTAATTAAAAGTCAGCCTCTACAGCAATGATACAGCAAAAATTACATATGAAAATCAGAACAAGAGCATTAATATACATAAAGAGAGTATTAAAAACAACAGGTTGCAGCGCAAAAAGCTCTACGCCTTTCGTGAACCATCACTTCTTCAGGAGCAGGCGCAATCCGTTTTATCTAGAAGGGTATGCAGATATGCTTAAATGACATTGTATCTAAATTAGCATTGATTTTGAAATTTATAGCCCAAAAATGGGCAAAAGTAGGGGGTTGGTTAGAATTACTCACAAAGACGGCTACCATCGTCAGTGCCGGACACTGATAGCCAGGAAACACTCCATAATTGTCCACCACGGGAATTGAGGGGGCCATACCAATGCACAATGAGTTGCGGGAAACTGTTGTAAGGGGGAGACACATCCATATGGGGAACACCGGTGGTCATTTGACCATCCAAGGTGATTCTATGGGAAAGATATAAATATAATGATTTGTATGTAGGCATTTTGTTTATATGAGCAACAAAATGTTTTTAACGGACAATATTAGTCAAAAGGAACATTAGTTCCTAGATAGCTCTTAGTAAATTGAGTTTTGAAATGGAACTTAGTAAGTTGAATTTAATTGTTGCTAAAGGGGTGCAATAGTTTACTAAAGCCCCATACACACTATCAGTTTTTCTGCTGAGTTAGTCCTTCAGATTTACCAAAACCATGTAGTGCAAGGGCCTGCCTGATTGCATACACATTGAAACTCCTAAGGTTTGACCTCATATTATATGGTTTTGGTAAATCTGAAGGACTAACTCAGCAGAAAAACTGATAGTGTGTATGGGGCTTTAGATAAGCATAAATAGAACTGATATTTTTTTAGTAAACGCTATAGTTTTCATGAATATAGAACAATACCTTTTAAATCTGACCACGAAAAATTCACATTGTTTTGTAATGAGGCCAATGTTGAATGGGTTCATTCAACATTGGCCTCATTACAAAACAATGTGAATTTTTCAGAAATATGGGGTATAATGGGGTCATTATACATCATACGTTTGATGAGTTGCCCTGAGCTTTAAACATTACAGAGGTGCTCCAGACTTTAACGGAATCACCTATTCCCCTTCCTGATCACCTTATTATTTCCACTGCAGGTTTCTTCTTTAAACTTTAAGGACTATGGTACATGAAACCGGTTTGGATCTCAGATGCTGATTCCAACCTCTGTCATTTAAAAAGGATTTCAATAAATGTTCTATACTAAGATGACTGTATATGAGTCCGAGTTCTTTGTAAAGTTGAACTTGTTTTATACATTGGTGGTTTATTTTTGTGGGTTTTGAGCGAACAGGTTACGTACTCTGCCTGCTTCATGATTTAGCACTGATGATGATATGGTGCTTCCAAAACCTGGCAACATTTACAGTGTTAATTTTGGCAGCAAATTTCGATTTAGTTTTAGTCTTATGCCCTGTAAACACGATCGGACATTGATCGGACATGCCGACAACAAAATCCATGGATTTTTTCAGACGGATGTTGGCACAAACTTGTCTTGCATACACGCGGTCGCACAAAGTTGTCGGAAAGTCCAATCATTCTGAATGCGGTGACGTAAAACACGTACCTCGGGACTGTAAATGGGGCAGTAGCCAATAGCTTTCTTCTTTTAATTTATTCTGAGCATGCGTGGCACTTTGTGCATCGGATTTGAGTACACATGATCAGAATTTAACCAATCCGATTTTGTTGTCGGAAAATTTTACAGCCTGCTCTCAAACTTTGTGTGTCGGAAATTCCGACGGAAAAAGTCCGATGGAGCCCACACGCGATCGTAATTTCCGACAACACAATCCGATCACACTTTTTCCGTCGGAAAATCCGACCGTGTGTACAGGGCATTAGTCTTAGGACTAAAATAGCATTTTAGTTTTAGTCCCATTTTAGTCTTCAATCTAAAGCAACACTCGGAGGAGGAGGAGCAGGAGGAGGAGAGCGGCCAACAAGAACGAAGCTATTAAAGTTAGAAGCTTCAGCTTACAATGAGTGACACAGAAGGAGGAGCAGCATAGGAGAAGGGGCTGGCAATTATTTTTTCCTAATGATAGACTTTGCTGGCAGTGCTGTCCAAGGGCTAGGAGAGGTGGGGCGGCTGGCTTGACCACCCCCAATGTGTGGCACCCGGGGGCGGACTGCCCGATCCCCGCCCCCTATTGGTAAAAATCAATTATAGGCATGAAACACGCACACACTGTGTTATAGGCCGATAAATACAGTAAATTCATTAGGGTAAACGTCCCTCCTTGCCATTAACGTCCTGTTTTCGTTCCTTAACGAAAACGGATTCTATTTTCATCATAGTTTTCGTCAGTTGACGAAAATGTGCTGTACTTTTAGTTTTGTTTTTGTCACTGTAAAAAAGCCTCTGACGAAAATTATGATGAAAACTTTTTCGTTTACGAAATTAACATTGGAACATATTATATTTTATGAAATATATAATATATTATATGCAACATATTATATTATGAATCCTATTATTTTGTTTTTCGCCACAATGCTCATTCCATGGATTAAAGTCCATTACTAATGACACTCTGATGCTATCACTTCTGTGGAAAAATCTCCTTTTATAAAGGATCTGTTCTATTTTTTATTTTTAGCTGCCCTGCCTGCTCCATGAGTTAAGGTCCACAGTGTCAATGCTTTGGTCTTTCTTTCCACATATGTGTATAAAAAAATCTTCTTGAAGCTTTTTGAGTTAATTTGGTATTTGACTCCTTTTTCCTTTTTGAGGATGCCCATGTGTGGTGGGGATGGTGGGCAGGCACTGCCGTTTCGTTAATGTTGTGACTGTATTCTGTAAAAAATATTCCTGTTATTATTGATGCAGAAAACTCTAAAAAGTATCAAAAAGATGTTGTAGTTTTTTATTGTAAAATAAATAATTTTTGATTGAAAATAAACCTTGCCAGTTATTATTTTAGGGACAATTTAAGCACCTGTCCGCCAGGCGTAATAAGGACTGAATTCCGCAGGACCAGTTAAAACAATATTAATTAAAACTGATATTTCTGTGGTCACTTAGAGCTGTAGCTGTCCTAAGGTACAGATATTGTTTTGGGACATATGGAGCCATGGGAGAAACTGACAAAGGCCTAAAGGAGGATTTATCATAATTAGAAATAAGCATAAGTTGGACTAACAGGAAAAAAAATACACTAAGCTTGAGGGCCCAGCATAAGTTGAAGTGTCATGGATGGATAAGAAGGGCTATGTATGCTATATGCAAGGCTGTGCTTTTAATGAGCTGAAAGGAGATTCATGAAATAAGCCTAAAGGGAAGGAATTTAATAGATAGTAAGCACTAAAGGATGAACAACTAGAATGATAGGGCACTAAAGAGTTCATGGACTTAGTGAACTGGGAATAAATTAGATGGCCTTTAGAAGATGAGATTCACAGGTATGGCATATATTTGTTCAGTGATATAAACATATGGAATCACATTGGCTTGGTGTATGCATTTGGTGTTCATTATTGTCTAACTGATTGGGCAATATGTTAAGTATGTGATACCCACACATGTTTTACATTAACTCAGTGCGGGTGTACTCCAACTCCATAGACCCAGAGACAAGTCTTCATTAGAGACAATTGGAAGACTATTCAAAAAATTCCATATAATCAAGTCTCTCTAATTACTGCTAATCACAGCTAATGGTAATCAGTTTTACCTGACACTTAATTTTAATTTTGCTTAGATCACAAAATAGGAACTTGCCTAATTGTAATTTTCTTATTTTCTGATGTGACAATACAGTAGATTCTGAAGATTGTATTAAACATTCTTGCAAGTGTGAAATAATTTCTAAATTGTGTTTGTCAATAAGCTGTCCATAATTTATAAATTAACAGACATTTGTGTAATGTGGTTTATCCAAATAGTGAACCTTCCATTTGATTGTAATTATAACCAAGAAATACATTTTTTTTCTCTAACACCTTAAAATATATATTGCTTGGTTTCGTGTTTTTATTTTTGTGGTTCCAGGTAAACTCTTTATTGTGTAAAACTATGCTGTTCAAATTATTATTATACAGGATTTATATAGCTCCAACAGTTTGCGCAGCGCTTTACAACATTGGGAAAGACAGTACGATTACAATACAATTCAATACAGGAGGGATCAGAGGTCCCTGCTCGTTAGAGCTTACAATCTCTAAGAATGGATTAGATTATACGACAAACCCTAGGAAAATACTATTACATACAGTATGAATCACAAAAAAATGAAAAATACAGGTTTTTAGTAGCAACCTTTTGCTGTTATGCCGTGTACACACGAGCGGACTTTTCAGCATCAAAGGTCTGATGGTCTTTCCGACGGACTTTCGACGGAGTTACGACAGACTTTTGAACGACCGGACTTGCCCACAGACGAATAGACTAAAGTCTGTTTCGAAAGTCCGTTGGTTTGAACGTGATGACGTACGAAAGGACTAGAACAGGGATATGCATATAGCGGACCTCCAGCAGTTGCAAAACTGCAAGTCCCATCATGCCTCTGCCTCTGGGTGTCAGGCTTGTGGCTGTCAGTGTCTTGCTATGCCTCATGGGACTTGTAGTTCTGCAACAGCTGGAGGTCCGCTAATTGCATATCCCTGGACTAGAATAAGTAAGTTCATAGCCAGTAGCCAATAGCTGCCCTTGCGTCCTTTTTTGTCCATCGGACTAGCACTCGAGTTCGTCGGAAAGATTTGAAACATGTTCCAAATCTAAAGTCCGTCTGATTTTCGACAGAAAAAGTCCACTGAAGGTCCGATGAAGCCCACACACAGTCGGATTGTCCGACAAATTAGTTCCGTCGGACCAGTCCGGCTGAAAAGTCCGGTCATGTGTACACGGCTTTAGCTTTAGGTTGATGTGAAAAGTTTCACCATTTGACCACCAGGTGGTTTTACTCCTTCATGACCAGGGCACTGTGCTGAAGAACAAGGCAATTGGCCAGTCATGCAATACTGTACGCCAATTAAATTTATATAATTTTTTCACACAAATATAGCTTTCTATACTATCTAATCACCACTGGATTTTTTTTTATTGTTTGCTACATAAATGATGAAATAATAAAAATTTTGTTTTTTCTGTTGTAACATTTTGCAAACAAATAAGCTTTCTTCATAAATTTAGGCCAACATGTGGTCTGTTATATTTCTTTGGTAAAAAAAACAAACAAAAAAAAAACCCAAATCAGTGTATATTATTAAGCCTGTGTGAAAGTTATAGCATCTACAAGCCATGGTATATATGTTTTAAAATTGATAAATCCTGATGTACTGACGACCTATCTCATTTCTTGAGGCCCTAAAACGTCAGGACAGTAAAAAATACCCCCCAAATGACCCCTTTTCGGAAAGTAGACAGTCCAAGATATTTAGTAAGAGAAATTTTTGTCACAATTTTTAACATTACGGGTTTCTTTCTCAATTTTTTTTTTTACATACTGTCACCAGTGTAGCAAATCATCATCATATGACTGGTGTAGCGTTTACTGACTGGGATACTGACAGTATGTAAAGAAATTAACAAAATTATTATTTATTCAATTTTTTTTTCATCTTTTTTTTATTACTTTTTTTTTTTACATACTGTCATCAGAGTAGCTCAATGTCACTATAGTGACACTGTACTACTCTGGGGGGGGGATCAGTTCATTCATGACAGCTTGCTTGCTATTGTGATCTGTGGTTGGCTACAGCTAATCACATGGTACAGGGTTCCTAGTACCGTGTGATAGCTGTGGACCAATCACAGCATAACAATAGTAAGCAAGCTGTCATGAATAGATGCCATTCATGACAATCTTGCATACATTGTCATCACGTGATTGCTATGATTGGTCATAGAGAGTCACGTAAGAGTAGCCGGATACTGAGCAGCGGGGCCGCACCAGTGTGCATGTGTGCCTCAACATACCAGTACGTTGCAGTGCCTGCAGCTGCTGCCCATTCCCAGTAGATGTATTGTGGGTGGGCAGCAAGTGGTTAAGTGGTACATTTTATTGACTAACTTAAACTCAATGTGAGATCTGACATTTGCAAGCTTTGTCCCTGGTGCTGACATCTTCCACATTCGATATTTCAAGCCATCTTAAGTTGCCGGTATGGGTTTACCTTACACCTAGAAATTCCAGACTTATCCACCTTATCCACCAGACTTATCCACCTTACCAACCGCTCAGTGTCTGCCAACCCTCTCCTCCAATCCCTACACTGGCTCCCACTGTTGCGCTATAAAAATCCTGTATAATAATAATAAATACACATGGTAACTAGTTCATCCCAAAATCATGCCGACATTTAAAAGAAGTTTGTTAGCAGGCAGGTATAAAAGCTTTTACTGCAGACGAGATATAAGACTGAATTTACAAAGTGTTAACAAAAGGATAAGTCTCTCTAGTTTAGCCATGTGACTGTAATGCTC
Organism: Lithobates clamitans; assembly: GCA_037952925.1. Lineage (NCBI taxonomy): Eukaryota > Metazoa > Chordata > Amphibia > Anura > Ranidae > Lithobates > Lithobates clamitans. The sequence continues at coordinate 461,061 of JBBGZY010000318.1, forward strand.
TGCTGAAAATAAATGTCATTTTTTTTTTAAATGAGTGCACTTATCCTGGCACGTTAGGTTTGTAAACTGAGTGCATTGTACAGTGAGGGGAATCAAAACTAGGGCAGGCAGAATACAGGGCAACTGTGCATGGCAACCAATTAATTTCTAGCTTTCATTTTCAAAGCTTAGCCTACTTTTGTACTGCTACGATGCAAAATTGCATATCCATTTTTACAGTGTTTTTGCTGCATTTTTAAGGCATTTTGCACCTGTGAAAATCATCAACCAGCCATGTTGCAGAATTGGAGGAGATAACGTGTTATTTATTATTGGCCTTGGAGTTATTGCTTTGGCATTTTTTTTTTGGTTGAATAATGATTTGTTTTAGTATATTTTCTATATTAGAATGCACTTTTTGGTTAAGTTCTATTGGCAAATAGCATGTCTATTTTTTTTTTTTAAGCACAATAAAAAAAATTGTGGAGAATAATACTTGGCTATGGGGGTTATTTACGAAAGGCAAATCCACTTTGCACTACAAGTGCAAACTACAAGTGCAAAGTGCACTTGAAATTGCACTGAAAGTGCACTTGGAAGTACAGTCGCTGTAGATCTGAGGGGGACATGCAAGGAAAATAAAAAACAGCATTTTAGCTTGCACATGATTGGATAATAAAATCAGCAGAGCTTCCCCTCATTTCAGATCTACCCCTCAGATTTACAGCGACTGCACTTCCAAGTGTACTTTCAGTGCAATTTCAAGTGCACTTTGCAATTGTCTTTTGCACTTGTAGTGCAAAGTGGATTTGCCTTTCGTAAATAACCCCCTATGTGTTTTACTTCAAATGACAGTTTGGAAGTAGGCAGTTACATTTTAAAAAATGCAATGTAAAATTGACAAGGGACACCAACATAGTTGTATCTTTGTTCTTAAAAACTACGGGATAATGGTGCTGTGGTAACTTGCCCGGATAAAAAAAAAGAAAAAAACGTAATAATATTATTCTTGATATCACTAGAAAAAAAAAGCCTTTGAAAATTAGTTTGCCGTAACTCCATCAGTATCACCAGCAAAGCAGCTTCATTATTATCCCATTAAAGAAGAAGAGAATGTGCGCTGCATTTGGAGATTTCATAATTTGCCACATCACGAATGTTAATTCTCCATTACAAGCGCTAGTTTACAAGACCGACCACTTCTGGCTCATCCTTACTTCTGAGCATGTGTGTTTGTATTTTGGACTTTTGCCGCCAACAGCCTGACATACAACATTTCCCGTCGGAAAGTCCGATCGTGTGTACGAGGCTTTACACTTAAATTCTCCCTTGCAGTCATTAATGTGAGCTAAGTTCAGTCTAATGTCTTAAAATGAAAAAAATTAATTTTTTCTACCTTTATTATGCAGCATCCAGTGTCGTGACATGACTTTGAATCTACTTCCTTCTGAGACTAAAATCAGCCAGTGGGTGTGGTTACTGAAAGCTAGTGACATCACTTCTTGGGAGGGACACTGTTCCTGTGTAGCCAGTGGGTGTATATAAAGGATGGGAGGAGCCCAGTGTTCTCTCATCAGTAAGGATGCATTGTACATCCGAAATCATGAGAAAATGGAGAGATAAAAAGAGCCATCCACACAGGACACAGGGGGGAGGTGCACATATACAGTATAGCTGTGCACAGAAGTGATCTGGACACAGGAGGGGAACTGTCAGTGTAGATAGAAGTGCTCTGGGGTCTCAGCTCATAGTCTACAATGATCATAGCACAGGCAACCACACTAAGGCCCCTTTCACACTAAAAATAGCGCCTGCAAACCGCCCCTAAACAGCCTCCACTGTTTGTTCAGTGTGAAAGCCCGAGGGCTTTCACACTGAAGCGGTGTGCTGGCAGGAGAAGAAAAAATCTCCTGCAAGCCGCATCTTTGGAGCGGTGAAGGAGCGGTGTATTCACCGCTCCTAAACCGCTCCTTCCCATTGAAATCAATGGGACAGCGCGGCTATACCGCGGTAATACCGCGGCTATAGCCGCGCTATATGAAGGGTTTTAACCCTTTTTCGGCCGCCAACGGGGGGTTAAAACCGCACCACTAGCGGCCGAATACCGCGGTAAAACAGCACTAAAAATAGCGCTGTTTTACCGCCACCGCCCCAGTGTGAAAGGGGCCTTTTGCTCCGTTTCCACTAGTGCAACTTGGACACATAAAGTCACATGACAAGTCAAAGTCCATTGATTTTAATGGCACCCGTCTATGCGACTTTGAAAAGGTACCTGCAATGCTTTGATCCGACTTTTGATCCAGAGATCGTAAAGTTGGATCAAAGCTGCACTCAAGGTCGCATCAAAGTTGCATCAAAGTCACACTCAAAATCCTGCAACTTTGGGGTTGCAATAGTGGGAACATAGACTTAGGCTCCATTCCACTAGTTTGAATTGTCATGCGACTTTGGACACAAAGTGCATGGTGCCATCACAGTGCCACACCATGCACACAGTGCCATCACAGTGCCACACCATGCACTCAGTGCCATCACAGTACCACACCATGCACACAGTGCCATCACAGTGTCACCCCATGCACACAGTGCCATCACAGTACCACACCATGCACACAGTGCCATCACAGTGCCACACCATGCACACAGTGCCATCACAGTACCACACCATGCACACAGTGCCATCACAGTACCACACCCTGCACACAGTGCCATCACAGTACCACACCATTCACACAGTGCCATCACAGTACCACACCATGCACACAGTGCCATCACAGTACCACAGCATTCACACAGTGCCATCACAGTACCACACCATGCACACAGTGCAATCACAGTGCCACACCATGCACACAGTGCCATCACAGTGTCACCCCATGCACACAGTGCCATCACAGTGTCACCCCATGCACACAGTGCCACCACAGTACCACACCATGCACACAATGCCATCACAGTGCCACACCATGCACACAGTGCCATCACAGTGTCACCCCATGCACACAGTGCCATCACAGTGTCACCCCATGCACACAGTGCCACCACAGTACCACACCATGCACACAGTGCCATCACAGTGCCACACCATGCACACAGTGCCATCACAGTGTCACCCCATGCACACAGTGCCATCACAGTACCACACCATGCACACAGTGCCATCACAGTGCCACACCATGCACACAGTGCCATCACAGTGTCACCCCATGCACAAAGTGCCATCACAGTGCCACACCATGCACACAGTGCCATCACAATACCACACCATGCACACAGTGCCATCACAGTGTCACCCCATGCACACAGTGCCATCACAGTGTCACCCCATGCACACAGTGCCATCACAGTGTCATCCCATGCACACAGTGCCACCACAGTACCACACCATGCACACAATGCCATCACAGTGCCACACCATGCACACAGTGCCATCACAGTGTCACCCCATGCACACAGTGCCATCACAGTGTCACCCCATGCACACAGTGCCATCACAGTACCACACCATTCACACAGTACCATCACAGTACCACACCATGCACACAGTGCAATCACAGTGCCACACCATGCACACAGTGCCATCACAGTGTCACCCCATGCACACAGTGCCATCACAGTACCACACCATGCACACAGTGCCATCACAGTGCCACACCATGCACACAGTGCCATCACAGTGTCACCCCATGCACAAAGTGCCATCACAGTGCCACACCATGCACACAGTGCCATCACAATACCACACCATGCACACAGTGCCATCACAGTGCCGCACCATGCACGCAGTTGGAAATCTTTGGCGAGTATATAGTGGGGAGATTCTACACTGACCACCAATGTAATGGGGAATTTGCAATGATCACTAATGTGAGGGGGATTTACACTGACCACCAATGTGAGGGTAAATGTGCACTGACCACCATGTAATGGGGGATTTTACTCCACCCACCATTATAAAGAGGAATTTCTACACTGACAACAATGTAATAGAAGCATTTACACCAACCACCAGTGTTAGGAGGAATATACAATAACCTCCATGTAAGGGGGAATTTACACTGACAAATATTGTCAAGGAGATTTGTACTGATCATCAATGTAAAAAAATGGGGGTGTGACCTGTCCACAGAATTGTAAAGGAATGCACCAACATGCCTCCATCCCAATTGGGTAACAAATAGAGATAGAGAAGAAAAGCAGGACTTTGCGTGAGGCAGGTTGGTGGAAGTGTCAACTGGGTAGTATATGCTGAAGTAAGGTATCTGGGGTAGGTCCTATACATAGTTATGTCCACAAAAAGTAAACAGGTAGTAATAGTATAAAGGTTTAATTACATAGGTTCTGGCACCAAATACAGTCATTAATAAAAACATCATAAGCAACATTTCGGCATGTTATAGACAATATATTGAAAGGCATAACACAGACACTGGTTGTATAGTTACAGGAAAGAATACATTATATACTAGATGGATATGTGCATCAATAGTTATTAACTCAACGCGTTTCTTGGCTTATAACCAATCATCAGGAGTCCGATGCAATGTCAGCTGCAATAAAACAATGGAACATGTATTAATGTGTGAACAGATATATAGGGGAAAGATGCAAAAGAATTCAAATTTGCATTCCTACTCACGAACAGTGTCTTGATCTGTGATAACCCGAATCCTAGAGTGCAGCATTGGTCTGGGTCTCCAAAGTCTCCCCCGGGGTTGAGGCAGAAAGCTCGCCCCAGGAAACCATCGGCAGCAGCCACCAAAGTGATCAAGGTAGCCGTAGGGGCCGCCAGGCAGGGACAAACAACCAGGCCAACATGCCCTGAGATGGCTGTGAAGAAAATAGAATGGGTGTGTAAACATGGGACCAAACGTGAAATATAATGGGTGACACCATAGTGGGAAATCAAAGAGTGAATGGATATACGTGTGACCGGAGCCAGAAAGGACAAGGAAGAGAAAATGAAGTATGTAGTGAGAGTGAAGGAGAGGGAGTGTGTGCAGCTAGGAGGCCAGTAGACCATAGTAAAGGTGTGCAACAAAGTTACCTGTGTGGTGAAAGAGCCGGGCTAGGCCAATTGCCCCACATCCGTAGCAAAACCTACATGCACCCGGCCAAGGTCGCCGTTATATGCCGCGGGCCGGGGGCGTGCACCCGCCAACGTCATGTGCGGGCGTGATTACGCAACGGGGAGGGACAGACAGCCTAGACACAATTGCGGCCACCTCCCATCCCCGCAGCGCAAAGGCCCAGGGGTGGTATACCACTAGACTCCCGCAGAGTGGCGGCGCACGGCGCCGCATGCGGGACGTGGGAACATGACGCCGATGCGCCAAGGTCAAGGCCCGCCCCCGTCACGTGACGAGACGGGTGACAGGTCGAGAACTGGGCGCATCGCAACCCCGGGAAATAGACCCGATCGACCCCAGTACCAACTGCGCTTAGGGAGTAGTGGAATAAGGGTGCATGAGCCAGTTATATGAGAAAATATCAGTAAAAGAGTAAAAAATAAAAAATAAAGAATAAAGGAGGCAAAACGAAGGAAGAAAAAGGAAAGGAAAACCAAGAAAGTAGAAAGGGGAAAGCAGGGACAAACATAAGTTGCTATAAATAGGATCAATATTCAGCAAGGACAGTAACAGAATACACACTAACTTTTGCACTGAATTAATCACTATGCAAAAGAGTGTGAAATGTAAAAGCTTTAGCCCTGAATTGAATCAGTGTAAGTATGACTAAAGAAAAACAGAACAAAAAACAAAAAACTTTAGCCCTGAATTGAATCAGTATTTACCTGACTAAAGGGAACAAAAATAAAAACATAAACTTTAGCCCTGAATTAAATCAGTATTTTTCTGACTAAAGGAAAAACAAAAAGCTTTAGCCCTGAATTGAATCAGTATTTATCTGACTAAAGGGAAACAACAAAGGGAAAGAAGTGTACAAAGGGTTAAGAAATGAAAAAATTAATTCCGAATTTTTTTACTAGAATGGATATTATATAAAGGAATATATATGCAAAAATAGATACGCAACTCTTGCACTGGAAATGACCAATGGACAAGGGGGGGACCTTAGGTCTCTATCTAGTATAAATTAAAAAAAGGGGGAGGAAAAGAACAAACAAATAATGTTGAAATGAGAAAAAAAAGAATAGGAGATAAAATAGAGTGTGGTTGGGTTGCATGGAAATAAATAAAAAGTTAGTTACAAAGGATATGTGCAGACTTCGTAGGTGGATCAGGTCACCAAGAACGGGTGTTTGCCACCCTAATGTTGATATGTCAAAAAATGGGGGTGTGACCTGTCCACAGAATTGTAAAGGAATGCACCAACATGCCTCCATCCCAATTGGGTAACAAATAGAGATAGAGAAGAAAAGCAGGACTTTGCGTGAGGCAGGTTGGTGGAAGTGTCAACTGGGTAGTATATGCTGAAGTAAGGTATCTGGGGTAGGTCCTATACATAGTTATGTCCACAAAAAGTAAACAGGTAGTAATAGTATAAAGGTTTAATTACATAGGTTCTGGCACCAAATACAGTCATTAATAAAAACATCATAAGCAACATTTCGGCATGTTATAGACAATATATTGAAAGGCATAACACAGACACTGGTTGTATAGTTACAGGAAAGAATACATTATATACTAGATGGGTATGTGCATCAATAGTTATTAACTCAACGCGTTTCTTGGCTTATAACCAATCATCAGGAGTCCGATGCAATGTCAGCTGCATTAAAACAATGGAACATGTATTAATGTGTGAACAGATATATAGGGGAAAGATGCAAAAGAATTCAAATTTGCATTCCTACTCACGAACAGTGTCTTGATCTGTGATAACCTGAATCTTAGAGTGCAGCATTGGTCTGGGTCTCCAAAGTCTCCCCCGGGGTTGAGGCAGAAAGCTCGCCCCAGGAAACCATCGGCAGCAGCCACCAAAGTGATCATCAATGTAAGGTGGCACTTCTACATTGACCACCAATGTTATGGGGGATTTACACTGACCACCAACGTAAAGGGGGATTTACACTGACCACCAGTGTAAGGGCAGTTCTGCACTTACCACCAATGTAAGGGGAAATGTACACAGATCACCAATGTAATGAAGAATTTACACTGACAACCAATGTAATGGGGGATTTTACATCAACAACCAATAAAGGGGAATTTCAGCACTGGCCACCAATGTAAGTGGGGATTTACACTCACCACCAATTTAAAGGGGGCTACCACCAATGTAAGGGAGGATTTGAAACTGACCACAAATGCAAATTTGGATTTGTTTACCAATTACCAATATAAAGAGGAGTTTCTACACTGGCCACCAATGTAATGTGGATTTACACTGACCACTAATGTAATAGGAGCGTTCACAGTAACCACTAATGTAAGGAGGGATTTACACTCATCACCAATGTAATTTAGACTGCAGTCACATTTGTGTGTGTCGGGAACGCATGCAAAATTACTTTCCTGACACCACAGAAACGTGCTGCTCTTTAGCAGATACACAGCAGTGCTATTAATTGTTAATGACACCCTCACGCATCTGCTGAGATGTGCGTATTCACATGCACCAAAATTCATTCAATGTTATTTTGAAAAAGGGTTCCACCTCCAATTTGCTCACGTTTGCAGAACAGGCTGATGTTAGGCTTAATGAGCGCAGTTGTAGGCAGAACTTTCAAGCTTGACCCTTTACCTTCCCAGTGGGCAGCATTTAGCAGAGGTGATGGTGGATATGACCTCAGGGGGGCATGATATACATATGAATGCTGTCTTCATTTACATATTAATGTTGCCACTATTTACATATCAATGCAAGTTATTTACATGTAAACACAGGGTCTGCGGGTGAGTCACCTGTGCACGGCAATAGGGCAGAGCAGGGGAGCATTAGTAACAGAACTTTACACTGAGATATTGGGACACAGCACGGGTCTAAAACTTCAAGGGACAAGGGAATTTAAACTGGGATAGTTGTCAATTATGAGGCAGCTGCTTTGGGCCCCACAACAATGATAGGGGCCCAGGGCAGCTGCCCCTTTTGCCCTGCCTTAAAGACAGCCCTGGCTGGGTTCACAGATGCCCGGCCTCGATTTCAGTGCGGGAGTCCAGTGTGGTTCTGTTCATCGGTTCAGGTGCAATTCAGGTGCAAATTCTTACCTGAAATTGCACCTGAACCAGACCCTAAATCTCACAGGACTCTTTTTAAAACGGCCACCCCGCACACTTGTGAACTGACTGCATTGAGAAGGCTGCTGGTACACATGTTATGCGAATTTGATGTGGTTAAAAATGCATCCAATTCGCATATATGTGAACCGAGCCCCACACTATACAATGCATAACAGCTTTGGGAGAGGACAGCATTGTGAAGGTTTCTACAAAGAGATCAGTAGGTGGCTTGCATAGTTCAGAAATATATTTTAATTAAAAGGCGCATTTGCTGGCAAGTGAGGAAGATTCATGATTAATAGGCTAATTCTGCAATGTGTGCTTTTCAATATTGTGGAGGCTATGGAGGAGAACATGGATAGTAAAAGAAAAAGGTTCTAAGCCTCTTTATTATCAGTGGCTGCAAGTTGATTGAAGCCTAATGTAACCCTAACTATCCTGTAAGTATAGAAATAATTTCAAACATGAAGTAATACAAAATAATGTACAATAAACAAAATGTAGCACCTAATTTTGTGTATCTTTTGAAAATCAAAGATTACTTTAAGCGTTGTTATTTTATCTTTTTAACTATTTCCTGTCCTGCATGAACGTTTGAACGTTTTTTTTTTTCTTCTTATCGTTATTTAAAGTGAGCAGTGTGAGTATGCAGTCAATAAATAAACTTAAACCTAAACTAATCATCAACATTTTTTTCAATGACTGTCAGCAATTTAATTGAGTATAATATGAAAATATTATTGCAATTACTCTATTGTATTGAATACAATTTAAAAAACTGAAAACTGAAAAATAAATTAGGGTTTTTTTTTTTATCATGCGGACTCTATGATTTTATCAAAAAACATTAACAGATGTGCCAAATTTCCTGCTAAGCCACTCCTTAAACCTTATGACCCCGAACTAAAATAGATCCCTAATTTAAGACAGCACCGTTACAAGATTCTGGACAACAAAATAATGTCATATTGCCTGGTATTTTGTGGAATGCTACAAATAATCACAAATCTAATCTGGAAATCATTTAATGAGCATGCAAAATATGCTAAATTTGTTTAATGTGCCCATTCACAAGATAATAGAATTATATTTAAATGGTGCAAAACCTTGATAATATAAAAACTTGACTTGATAAACTTTGACTTGGTTTTAAGGCTGCTGCTCTTTAATGCACTAATGTCCAGCAATAAGATGTTAGAAGCAGCCACTAAAGCAAAAGGTAATATCTGGAGTATTCTGTGTATGGCACGGCACGAATTATGGCAAATGACTATGCATAAACAAACATGAACATGTGATAGTATAAAGAAATATTATTATTGAAGAAGCGCACAGCTTGCATGAAGATGACATTTTTTCTTTTTCTCTATTATGTAAAATGTACTTCTTTTCAAGTGCGCTGTTGAATTTTTCAAAGTAGTAAGGGCAGATTGGAACACTTCTGTGACGTTGTTATTATGCATCTGTTTTAAAAAAAAAAATCTTCACTAGATCGCATGTTACCATCTTGTATTTATATTATAGAGGGTATTTGAGGAAGACAAAACGACTCAATGATTTGCTTCCAAGCATCTTTGGTAAATAAGACATTTTCTAAGACTACTGTCCATCCTTCTTCCCCTTTCAGAAAGGTCTAAAATCACAGGCTTTGACAAAGGTCTCTGGGCTAGCTACATTGTGCAGTGATCAATGTGCCTTGATGTGGGAAGTCTGTCTCCTTTACATAATGCCAGCAAACCATTGTGGCCTAAATTTCAGACTGGGATCTCAGTAATGTTATTACAGAAGAGATGTTGGACGTCAGCAGAGCTTTACCTCATTCGCTGAGAAATAAAATAATTTTGTGCAGCCTATTTGCAGCCTATTTGCCTTTAGTAAATAAACCCCATTGCATCATCTTTGTGTCTTTACTGACCAGCATGTACTTTAGTTCATGTTATAAAACAATAATTTATATATATACATGGCACTAGAAAATTTTACTTTAAATCTTATGAAAATTTAAAGGAGTGGAAAAAATACTTAATGTATAGGTATACTTTTAACTTAACAATTGCCAACCCACCCAACCCAATCCTTCTAAATAAATAAACTGCATTAAACCACCCTTCTGTTTAGCTACCCTAATACCCCAATCATACAATTGTAGCATGCAAGAACAAATAAGAGCTAGTAATGTGATTAGACAATTGCATTTTGTCAAGTGCTCAGCGGCTCAACTCAGTGACTTTATTGTGTGTTGCATTAAAGTTGTTGTAAAGATTGAAGGTTTTTACCTCCATGCATAGAAAGCATGAAAAAATGAAAAAGAAAATGAAAAAACCTTCTGTGTGCTGCTCCACCCACAGCCGCCCTAATTCTCACCTGAGCCCCCTCTCGATCCTGTGATGTGCACAGGAGCCTCAACTGTCCCGGGTCTCTCTCTCTTCATTGGCTGAGACACAGCAGCAGGAGCCACTGAAGAGAGAGCAGGGGGTGGGCCTGAGCCATGACTCTATGTGTCTTATGGATGTGTCCTATGTGTCCTATGTCTTATGGACACATAGAGCGGGGCTCAGGAGCAAGCATGCATAGCAAGTGGCTTGCTGTTGGGGGCAATGGTCAAGGGGGAGGAGCCAGGAGGGCTGGCGGGGGACCTGAGAAAAAGAGGATCGGGGCTGCTTTGTACAAAACCATTGCACAGAGCAGGTAAGTATGACATGTTTCTTATTTAAAAAAAATAAAATAAATAAACCTTTAGACTCAATTTAACCGCTTTAAGTCTGCCCTATAGCAGTTTTACTGCCACAGGGCGGCAGTTGTGCAATGGGTCACATATATATATATATATATATATATATATATATATATATATGTGTGTGATCTGACACTTCCGCGTAGGGGGGGCGCATGCATGTTGCCAGTGGCTCGCTTACGCAGTGATTACTCACAGCGGAAGCTGATCGGCGAGAGCAGGGTACTTAATGTTCTTCTGCACCCGCCGGTTGTCAGGCAGAAACACAAAACTGCGATCTGCTTATGTAAACAAAGCAGATTACCATTCATTGCCATTCATACACAAAATTGACAGGAGGGAAGGGGTGGAGTTTTGTGTCCCTGCAAAGCAGGGAATAAATTTGATCTCTTCCCCTGGTAAAAGCACCTCACACAGTATAGTAAAGCACTGGCTAAGCACACAGTTAACCCTTTGATTGCCCTTAATGTAAACCTCTTTCCAGCCAGTGTCATTAGTACAGTGACAGTACATATTTTTAGCATTGATCCCTGTATTAGTGTCACTGGTCCCCAAAAAGTGTCAAAAGTGTCAGAGTCAGAATGTCCTCTGCAATATCGCAGTCTCACTATAAGTCGCTTATCTCCATAATTTCTAGTAAAAAAATATATAACCCCTCTATATAACCCCTCCCATACAGGAAGTACTCCAGTTTTGTAGCAAGCAATGAACTCCCAAAAAGAAAGGGGAGGGAGCTCTGTGTCCCATGATGCACTCAAAGAAATGGATTTTACAGGTAAGTATGAAGAATAAAATCCAAATTTCTTTCTTGTACATCACAGAACAGCCATATACATTACTACCTGGGACGTCCCAGAGCAATAGCCTTGAAGGGAGGGAGACACACTGTATGAAAAACACCATCGGATTTATACTGCAGCCTGTAAGACACTACATTCAAAAGCCGAGTCCTCTGCTGCCCTAACGTCCACCTGATAAAATCTTGTGAACGTATGTACCAAAGACCAAGTAGCAGCCTTGCAAATCTGCGCCACTGACGCCTGATGGCAAAAAGCCCATGAGGTTCCAACACCCCTGGTAGAATGAGCTAACCCCAAAGGAAGGATCTTTACCTTTCAGGCCGTAGGCCTGAGTAAATAACTGGCAAATCCAAAGTTAAAATAACGCCTTAGAAGCTATTTAACCCTTCTTGGGGCCCTACGGCAAAACAAAAAATGCATCAGAACTTCTGATGCTTGCAGACCTTTCCTTTCTAACTGTGCGCACAACATCCAAAAGGTGCAACTGCTTCTCTTCTGACGAGCCAGGCTGAGAGAAAAGAAAAGGTAGAACAATGTCTTGATTTAAATGAAAATCAGAAACTACCTTGCGCAAAAAGAATGGAAGAGGACATAGCAACACCTTATCATGATGCAAAATTAAATATGGCTCCTTACAGGAAAGGGTCCCAGTTCGGAGACCCTTCTATCCGAAGTAATAGCTAAAAGAAAAGCCAACTTCAGTGTCAAAAGAACTAACGGAATCTCGTTGATTGGTTCAAAAGGTTGCTCTTGTAGCACCGACAGAACCAAGTACAAATCCCAAGGACAAAGAGGAGTCTGTACGGGAGGCAATAAATGAGTCACTCCTTGAAGAAAAGTTCGGATCAGGGAATGTGAAGCCAAAGGCTCCTGGAAATACACTGATAAGGCCAAAACCTGCCCCTTTATTGTTGTCAGGGCTAATTTTTTGTCTAAGCCTGACTGAAGAAAGGAGAGAATCCTTCCCACCAAGTACTTGTGAGGATGCCAACTTCTGGCCTCACACCAAGCAATGTAGACTTCCAAACCCTGTGATAGATCTTCCTGGTGACCACCTTTCTGGCATTTACCAATGTAGACATCACTGGTCCTGAGATACCACGATCTTCTAGCACCCTGGCTTCAATAGCCACGCCGTCAAATTCAGCGAGTGTAAATTTGGGTGGAATATAGGCCCCTGTGACAGTAGATCGAGCCTGATTGGAAGTGTCCAAGGCTTGCCTACTGCTAATCCCACTATCTCAGGGTACCAGGCCTTCCTGGTCCAGGCCGGAGCTACCTGACTAATGTCATCTCCTCTCGGATCCTGCGCAAATGTTGCGGCAACAGAGGAATCGGGGGAAAGCATAGATCAGAGAGAACTGAGCCCAGGGAACTACCAGTGCATCTATCCCGATCGCAAGGGGTTCTATTGCTCTGGATACAAACTGCTGAATCTTGCAGTTGAACCTGGATGCCAATAGATCTACATCCAGCATGTCCCAATGCTGGCAAATCTGCATAAACACCTGTGGGTGCAGAGACCTTTCTCCTGGATGTATCTGTTGTCGGCTGAGATAGTCCGCCTACCAGTTCTCTACCCCTGGAATGTGGCCTGCAGACAGCACTGGCACATGCTTTTCTGCCCAAGAAAGCACACGACTGACCACCGTGTGAGCCAGACAACTCCTGGTGCTGCCCTAGTGGTTGACACAGGCCACAGCCATGGCATTGTCGGTTTGCACCCTTACTGGGTGACTCTGTAACCTTGCTGTCCAATAATTAAGCATGAGGAGTATTGCCTGTAGTGCTAGAATATTGATGGGCAATCCCTGTTCCTTCAGAGTCCATTTCCGCTGGACTGTGGAACTTTCCATGACTGCGCCCCAGCCGGGGAGACCTTCCTTGTACCAGATTCCTATCTACTAACTACCAGGCGAGACTTCCTTGAGCCCTGGGGGTTATGATCATGAGTATACAGAATTGCCTCGAATGTGGAAACCATCCTTTGCAGAAGACTCATACAGAGTTGGATAGACGGGCGTCTCTTTCAACTTACTTGCCGAACCTGATCCTTTAGGACCTCGACCCTTCTTGGAGGTAAGAACACTCTTGCCTGAACTGTGTCCATAACAAAGCCTAAGTATTTCAGACTTTGAACGGGTCTTAACCACTTCAGCCCCGGAAGATTTTCCTGCTTAATGACCAGGCAACTTTTTGCGATACGGCACTGCGTCGCTTTAACTGACAATTGCGTGGTTGTGCGACGCTGTAACCAAACAAAATTGACGTCCTTTTTTTCTTTTTTGAGCTATAAACAAAAAAAGCGACAATTTTGAAAAAAAAACACAATATTTTTTACTTTTTGCTATAATAAATATCCCTTTTGAAAAAAAAAAAAAACAGATTTCTTCCTCAGTTCAGGCAGATATATATTCTTCTACATATTTTTGGTAAAAAAAAAAATCGCAATAAGTGTATATTGATTGGTTTGCACAAAAGTTATAGTGTCTACAATATAGGCGATAGATTTATGTCATTTTTATTATTATTATTTGTTTTACTAGTAATAGCGGTAATCTGCGATTTTTATCGGGACTGCAATATTGCGACGGACACATCGGGCACTTTTGACACTTTTTTTGGGACCAGTGACATTTATACAGCCGGAGACATCTTAAAGAGTCGACGTACAGCTACGACAGCTCGTGCAGGGGAGCCAACCTGCCGCAGAATAACTGCGGTGGCTGGTCTGGAAGCGGTTAAGGCCGATTTCCCAGAATTTATCATCCATCCGAGATGTTCCAGGAATTGGACCGTAAAGGCTACGTTCCTCGCCAAAACCTGCAGCGATTGATCCCTGAGTAGGAGATCATCTAAGTAGCCTGCAATCAAGATTCCCCAGGATCTTAGAAGACCCAGCACTGGTGCCAGGACCTTTGTGAAAACTCAGGGGCGGTTGCGAGCCCAAAGGGCAGAGCCACAAACTGAAAAGGTTGTTCCTTTATGACAAAGCACAAAAGCCTTTGATGAGGTTGAAAAATTGGCACGTGCAGGTATGCATCCCTGACATCCCTGATATCTATGGATGCCAGGAAATCTCCTTCTTGGAGAGAGGCCACTATGGAGCAGACTGATTCCATCTGGTCTTATGTCCCCATTAGGTTTTGGAACCGTGAACAGGTTTGAATAAAACCCTGTACCCTTTTCGGGAACTGGGACCTTCATAATCACCCCTGCTGGTCTAGTGTTTGGAGTAATAAGCTATTTCTTGAAAGGTTTGTGGGAACGCTGAACCTCACAAATTTTTGAGGAGGGTAGGAGTGTAATTTCAGCTTGTAGCCTTGAGACACTGTGGAGATGACCCACCAGTCTTGAACCAGCGTTCCCCACACTCCCGCAAACTGCAGCAACCTTCCCCAACCCGCAGGATTGGGGGTGTCCCTTCACAAGGAAGGTTTGGTTCCAGTATTAGTGCACCTTTGGACCCACTGCCTCTTTTGGCCCTGGCCCTGTTGTTTACCTTTGACAGCAATCCCTGGTGCCGTCGGAACTGCCTAGGGCCTGAAAAACCTGAGGAAGTAGCGCGTGGCACCTTAATGGAGGACTGTGTAGCTACCTTTTTCACAGGAAGAAGGGAACTCTTTCCTCCAGATATCTTCTGGATGTACTTATCCAGATCATCCCCAAACAAACGTTCTCCATGGAAAGGAAAACCAGCTAGCATCCTTTTACAAGGGAGCTCCGCTCTGCACAGACAGAAGAGTCATACGGGAAATCTGCTGTATGGAGTGTTTGAGGGCATCTATAGCAAAGCAAAGAATCTGAGGCAAATTTGCTCTGTCCTGAGAAGAATCCTCTGTTCCATTGGGCCATCTAACCTGATCTTTCAAGGCCTGACAGACCCCAATTGCCACCATTGTGGGCTGAATAGCAAAACCTGCCAGAGCAAAGGATTCCTTTAACAAGGCTTCCAGCTTCTTATCTGCAGGATCCTTAAAGACTTGTGCATTATCCACTGGACAAGTTAAGGTCTTGCTCAAATCCTTGCCAGATCCTCTTTAGTAATAAACTCTGAGGTAGCAGCACTGGTAGTAGCCACAACGCCAGATAGACACAGCGGCTCAGATTGCTCAAAGTCAGCTGGTCTTTCAGGGGAGGCTATTACAGCAGAGTTCAATTTAGCTTCTACAGGAGCCACTGATGGAACACATGTGCCCCTAGCTGCAGCAATCCCCCCAGAACGCTTCTTGGAAGACATAGCTTGCTGAAGCAGTGATAACTGGCTTTGTGACACAATACACAAGTTTCTCAGTACCACAATTTCACCTTGGAAGAATCTTATACAATGACCTGTTCTTCCAGCGAATGCAACATAATTAGGCTGTACCTGCCATCACTCATAGGACTCACGTGTCACCCAGGATAGGCTGCTCTGTGTCCCCTCCCCCGGCCTGCAATAAAACTCTAATGTAGCTTTTAAAAAAGCTTTCCTCGGCCGTCAGCGCCAGGTGCAAGCGCCCGGGTGTGCCCCCCTGTCATGTGCGCGCTCCCGTGGAGCAGAATCACACAGAGCACCATTCTTATGCCCTCTAGTGGGCAAAAAATGCACAGCAAGTAAATTTTTATTTTATTTTTTAAAACATGCCAGCCTAAATATACACTGTTGCAGGGGAATATATATAATAATTGGACCCTGATTTTACACAGGACCACTTACCACTTCCGCCACAGGACAATAGCTTAAGCCAGAGGTCCAGTCTTCAACCATCATGGCGGGGTTTCTCACCATGGACCTTCAAGGACCGGGTACCCTTTTAATATGAGGGTCCACTCCCTTGGACCTGTACAGCACCCTACAGGAAATTCTTAGTTCTGAAGTGTCCAGGATTTCCACTACGCAGGGTCCAGCACCCGGAGAGGTTATATAGAGGGAGACTGCCTGTTCTGGTTATTCTACCTGTGTCCATTGACCTGAAGGTGGCATATAACCCAAGTAGTAATGTATATGGCTACTCTGTGTCCCGTGATGTAGGAGAAAGAAATTATTTTTTTTTCAAAATTAACGGTCTTTTTTTGTTTATAGCGCAAAAAATTTAAAAATGCAGTGGTGATCAAACATCAGCAGAAGAAAGCTCTATGTGTGGGGAAAAAAAGGAAATAAATGTTATTTGGGTTCAGCATTGCATGACTGCACAATTGTCAGTTAAAGTAATGCAGTGCAGTATTGCAAAAAATGGCCTGGTAGTGAAGGGGGTAAATCTTCCGGAGGTCAAGTGGTTAAGGCAGTCCTTTCATTGTGAATAGGATGCCAATGCAGGGCACAAACAAAAATCATAGACCATAGACCTGTAGCATTTTAAAAACTCTGCAGACTGCAATGTACAGTATAGTATGTGATTACCTATGTGCCGGGGTGCCATTCTAAATTATTAGCACCACCATGCACATGGTGCCATGCTATACTGCAACACATAGTTGTTAAGGGTCCTTAAAGTTTCCAGTAATCCTAATCAATATTGCTACTTATCACTTCCACTAAAGCTTAGATGAATACAGTCCTTTCATTGGAAACTTTTATTTCTTAATTAAGGCAGCCTTCAAAATGTTTGTGTAAATGGAATCTCTTATATCTAATCAAATGCCCCCTCCAATGTAATTATCATTCTTCCTTCACTATAACACAGCACAAGGCATTCAATGTTCTCCTTTCTTAAGAGATCAATAAATTCCCCAGACCCTTAAAACTATATTAAATTCAGTAAGGGCCTTATAGAATGATGTGCCAACAGCAAAACAAAAATAATCCCCGAATGAGACGCCTTTAAATGCTATTTAACTATTTTAGCTCCAAGAAGCAATGTAATGATCTACAGCACACAGACATCTGCTCATTTTAATGATACTTTGTGTGCAAGTACTGCTTCTAAGACACAAAGGAAGCATCCTTCCATCACAAGAGTCTTCTTTTATACTTAACTGCCAAACGAGTCCTTTCTTTTTTAATCTTGCAAGCTAGTGTAAAATATCTCAGTGGACAGAAAGCATAATCACAGGACCGGTGGGATACCAGACATTTTTGGAATAGCAGTGGAATAAAGCCAAGTCTGTTCTTTTGTGAATGGAAGGTTGAAGTCGATGTCCTGAATTCTGTTTAGCTTGGCTTTTACCTGTCTTGGCACAAGGCTGACACAAACTGTAAATTATCACCTCACACTGGGGAGCTCAGAGGATCGCAGAAGTCCAACTGCTTGCATTATTTAGAGAACAAAACACAAGAAGTGAACTTTTATTTAACTTCACAATAGGCAATAAGTTACAGTTAGTTGATAGTGGTTAAACTATCTCAGTTACCTAGGCAAAGGTAATGGTACTCGAATTTTGCTTGATTTACTACTACAAAAGAAATATATCGTCTTTTTTTGTGATAAGGCAAACAACAATGTTTAAAACACAGTACCTCAATTTGAATTATTCAATAGATTTGATCTACTTCAAGCTTCGCTTATTTTTTTTTAAATCGGCACCAGGGCTGGTACTTGAACATTGAATGAGAAGTGCTTTTTTAATTATTATGCAGGATTTATATAACGCCATCAGTTTACGCTGTGCTTTGCAATACAGGAGGACAATACAATTACAATACAATGCAATACA
The DNA here is from genome assembly GCA_037952925.1 of Lithobates clamitans. Classification (NCBI taxonomy): domain Eukaryota; kingdom Metazoa; phylum Chordata; class Amphibia; order Anura; family Ranidae; genus Lithobates; species Lithobates clamitans. Next base: position 479,396 of record JBBGZY010000318.1, read on the forward strand.
GAAGAAATAGGAGGGCCCTGCTAGTGGAGCTTACAATCTAAAGGGAGGGGGAGGTGGTACAAAAGGTAATAGCTGCAGGGGATGATCTGACGGATGTGACTCAATTAAGGGTGCATTGGGCATCGCAACTCCTATACATGGCCGCCCCCCCTCCCTATATATGCGTCCGGCCCTTTTCAGGATGCCAGGCGCATGTATTCCAATGCGGGGTTGGTGTTTTTTTGAAGCACCTGATTAGAGCCAGAGGCTCTAATAGGCTTCAAAATAGGGTGGGCTCGGAACGGAGCCCACCCAGGTGTGTTACAAAAGCGAATTAATATTCACTGTTGCAACATTGATCCTCCTCCCGGCCAATCAGGAAGTGGGTTTTGAGACCTGTCACCCAATTGGCTGAAAGGACAGGCGATCCTATTGGATGCCTAGGAGGAGGGGAAGAGACGCACGGCCGCCAAAATGGAGGAATAGAGGGGATGCCCGATGCCGCTGCCTGATCCCACTGCCAATGCCAATACCAGATGCCCTAACTCACTTCCGATCCCCAACCACACTGCTAATGCCTGCTGGCTGATACCCACCACCTGCCACCTAGATGGGTTAAAACAGCGAGCAGGCGGGGAGGGGGAGGCTGGGGGGTTTGAGGTGCCACCGGCCGCCAGTGGGGAGGCTGCTTGCCACCCCCCTAAAAAAAAGAACCACCAGCTGCCACTGAGGTGGAGGTGGGGCAGGCTTCCCTGAATAAGTGACTTTTCAAGGATAGCCTAAAGGCGGACAGGGTAGGGGCTGACCGGACATACTGGAGTAGGGGGTTCCAGAGGATAGGAGAGGCTCTGGAGAAGTCCTGGAGGTGAGCATGTGAGCAGGTTGTCAGGGTTGGGCACAGCCCTTCCTTCTCTGAGCTGGCTGCTCAGCTGCAAGCTAAGTGCCAGCTCCTATATCACCACAGTGACTCACCTGTTGATGATCCTGCTCGTCGGTCCTGCCTACTTAAGCCGTCCAGTCCAGATGATCTCTGCCTTCACCTTGGTCACATGTCTAGAGATGCTCTCCTGTGTTCCTGTTAAAGACTTGCTTGGCTGACATTCATGTGAGCAGGTTGTCAGGGCTGGGACCAGCCCTTCCTTCTCTGAGCTGGTTGCTCAGCTGTCGGCTAATTGCCATCTCCTATCTCTCCACAGTGACTTACCTGTTGATGATCCTGCTCGTCAGTCCTGCCTACTTAAGCTGTCCAGTCCAGATGATCTCTGCCTTCATCTTGGTCACATCTCTAGAGATGCTCTTCTGTGTTCCTGTTAAAGACTTGCTTTGCTGACATTTCTTCTGGCTCCCTGACGTATTGGCTTGTCTGACTACCCGTTCTGGTTCCTAAACTCTGGCTATGTTTTGACTACGTTTACTCTGTTTACCTTTTTTTTTATTATTAAACAATTGTGACTTAACTGTACTTCTGTCTCAGTCTGATTCATGGTTTCTGACAAAGGTAACAAGGGAACTAGAGAGCAGGAGGTCTTGGGAGGAGTGGAGAGGACGATTTGGTTGATACCTGCAGATAAGGTTGTTGAATGGCCTTGTATGTGTATTTTGAATTTTTGAATTTTGAATTCTCTCTTTATTTAAATATTCAGTCTTCTGCTCCCCACCTCCTTATACCCCCGTAATCTTACAGTGCTGCAGGGGTTAATGCAAGTCACTAGATCTGTCATAAGCATTTGTCAATAGTGCTGACTATGCCCACCCTTTCCACCCCCCTCCTCAATTCATAGAAGCTTTACTATAGCCTCCATGAATGAAAAGCAACCTATAAATGGAGGAGACAGACCTTTTATTAATCCACCCATCCTTCATTCATTATGTTTCATTCATGGATGCAATAGTAAAGCTTATATGAATGGAGGAGGGGGGCAGAAAGGGCAGGCATAGCAGGCACTCTTGATGTTTGCATATGACAGGACCCCCCTCCTCAATTTATAGAAGCTGTACTATAGCTTAGAGCTGTGAATGACTGGAAAACAAGTGAGCTCCTGGGGAGTCTATACTTATTATGTTGCAGTAGGATATTAGGGACAGCCACAGAAAAGCTTTACACATAGGGGGAGATTTACTAAAATTGGAGCACTCAGAATCTGGTGCAGCTGTGCATGGTAGCCAATCAGCTTCTAGCGTCAGCCTGTTCAATTAAGCTTTGACAAAAAAAATGGAAGCTGATTGGTTTCTATGCAGAGCTGCACCAGATTTTGCACTCTCCATCTTTAGTAACCCCCCATATTGTGGTATGTAGCCACCTTGTTAGACTTCCTGGGATTTTCTTTCTTTTTTGTTATGCTGGCACCTACTGCCTTTATGTTCGTTTTGTATGTTTGCGCTATATCAGTTATGATGTTCATAGTTATATTTGATATATAGGTGGCTAGTGCACAATTTTAACACATTCGTTTTTTGTTATTATTGTGGGCACTACTAGTATCATGATTTTGCTATCTTGCACATTTTTTGTGTTTTATATATTCTGAACCCTGGTTCTCCCCAGATAGGTGCTCTTGCTGAACATCTTTTGGGGTTTATAAGTGTTGATGAGCCATATCAGATTTTTAACTGTTTTAGGGGTTAGCCTGTTATGTCTTTTTCATGGTTGTAGTAAATAATTGATGCAAGTTTTACGCAAGCAACATGGCTGTTTGCCTTTTTTTTAGAGGATTGTGGTACTTTCATTCTTACAATATGTGTAATGGGCTGTGAGCATTTATACTAAAAGATAAATTAAATAGAGTAAAAGGTTATTTAGCAGAAGAAGAAACATGCAGTTAAAGTGGTAATAAACCCAAAACCAAAAATGCACTATATTGCAGCTAACCAATCATTAGTTGTGGTGGCTGCATTAGTTTTCTTTTTTTTAGGCCTTTTCCCCTCAGTTTTCACCTGGTGATCTTGCAAGTAACACACCTCCTGTATTAGGGTGCCCCCACTCTGAATGAAGGAGCACCGGGGGCACAGCAGACAGCAGCATTTGCTGTCATGGGGGAGAGAAGTGTTAAATGTACTAGTAGATTTAAATAAACTAACACATTGAAGTCAATCTCCATCTCACACTTTATAATCAGTTACAGCAACAGTTTTTTTTTCTGTTTAGAATAAAGGTTTTACATAATAATAATAAATAAAAGCTGATCATTGTAAGCAGCCCCATCAGTGTTAAATGGTTTGTCTCATCCTTGTAAACTGATACATCTGAAAGAGAGCTTGTTCTTTTAGAAAACAATGGACCGACGGAAGAAAATAAAGGAAAGAAAGCCTAAAAAATAAAATAAATGCAGCCATCACACCTATGAATTGGTAAGCTGCAATATAATAAAAATTTGCTTTTGGGTTTAATACTGCTTTTAGTTAACATGGCTTAAAAACAATATGAAGGCTATCAATACTAGCATTCTTAAAATGCTAGTTGCCTGGCTGTTCCTGGCTTTAATACTTCTTGATCATTGAGTTGGAACCAGTATTCAGCCAAAATATCAGAGAAAAGTCAGAAATTCTTAAATCAATACTTATTTCAGGTTAGTGGCTCACAGTATTAAAGATAAAGTGTTATTATGATAACCAGGCAATTAGCAGTTTCAGTTCAGAAAGTCAGAAAAGGCAACCTACGTGTTTCCTTTAACACCATGTCTCAACACATAGCCTTTTGTGTTGCAAAAAATAGCAACTGCGCAAAAAAAAAAAAGGAACAAACTTCCAAACCTTAGTGCCTACTGCATAAAGTATGATTTTTATTCCACTGTTTAAATCAGAAGAGTCAATTTTGTCATTTCTAGATTTAACTATAGATTGCAGTTGGTTATTTGCTAAGAACAAGTTCCATGTTAACTTAATTACTATAAAATTTTATTTGAGGCGTGCATTTTATTTTTGCTTCTATATAAATATTAATAACTCCAATTTCCCTGACAGCTTTAGTTCAAATACGGTCTGACCATACACCCTGCAAATAAGTGGTAATATCAGTTATTAAACACTATATATATAATAACATAAAATCACACAGCATAGAAACTGTATTCATACTGTTTTGGATGTTTTCCAGGCATGGTATTCATAATTATATATTTTTAAACCCTCCCCTTAAATGAACTCAGCTACCGTGATTGCAGGTCCAAGCAGTGAATTAGCAAAGGTGTTACTGGCTACAGTTTATAAATCAACAGGTTACACAAAGATACAGCTAAAAAACAACTGCTGCCATGCTTTGCATAAAAGGGTGAATTTGCAGTAGCAAACAACAATGGCTTTTCCTTAAAGACTGATAGGTAGAAATGAGTGATAAGATAAAGTGACATGGAATAACCTGATGCAACCTACCTTTCATACAGCCAGTGGTACAGTGGTATCTTTTTGAGTGTTTTAACAAAGTTGTCATTAAAAGGGGCCGAGGAGTATTGGTCCCTTCATATATATCGCACAGTCATAGTGCTTTGCTTCTGCCCTCGCTCATAGCCATAACATCATCAGTTCATCTGTTAACTGGCATAGTTCACTAATCACTTATAGCTGACAGCAATACATTCAACCTCTTCTCAATCAGTGTTTTACAGTAATACAAAAGATAAAGAGTTGCTGTTACATACATGTGGATGTGGTTAGGTATATATGTTTATGCACCTGGTACTCTATTTGTATATTATTGGTTATATTTTTTCCTTAATAGAATATTACTCTTAAAGCTCCTGAGGAAGCAGATACCCAGCGAAACATGTTGGGAAAGACTGGGTAAGCAGCGATTACAGACCCCCCATTCTCTAGTGGGGTATTATGTAAACTAGTCCAGTTCCTTGAAGGAGTCAATTTTTAGCTGTTTTTTGTTTGTTTATTGCACTGGTGATTTTATATATTTATGTAATAAAAAATGTTTTTTTAAACCAAAATTATGAATATGAGTAGTACCATGAAAGTCATTAGTGCCTTCTAAAATTGCAGTTCCAGTGTCTATACTAGCAAGACAAAGCTACAATAACTATATAAGATTGTAGCACATTTAAGAGTTGCTGTTAGGTGCCACTACTTGTTGCACAGACAGGCAAACAGCACAAGACATGTTCTTAGCGGAAGTGAGTCAAAGTTAGGAAACAAAACTATAAGCCATAGGGACAGAGTTAGGAGATTCTGGATAGGTTTGTTGCTTGTCATGTGAAAGGTTATGGTACAACCTTGGGCACTGAAGAATCTAAAACAGATGAAGATTTTCTTAAAAAGTACAGTTTCTTTCAGATTGACAGATAAAACTGTGTTTTTTCTAAAGATTTTACTCAGAAATGTAACAATTTTCAGGACCTTTCCCTGAAACTACTGAATATATCAAACACCACCAATGGCACCAATGACTGCTTTCTCTCCACTGCTGAACCTCTTCCAAATTACGAATATCAGGAAACAATGCTGGAACCCTATGTAACTGATGTGTATAGAATAGAACAGAGGATCACAGGCAGAAAAGGAGCTCAAAGCATCGCACAGTATTTAAGCAGGCTAACTGGTAAAACATAGGGATCCCTGACCACTGTATAGGTGGCGCTAACTGTAAGGATAACAAGGAAATGGTTTTGGGGGTGTGGCAAGGACTGGCATGTGAGAGGAAGCGTGTCTCACAGTTCTGCTCCAGCACAGCCAAATGATCCTCTCCCAGCAGTGATCCGACGGGGAATTACAGCTTTCCAGCTGGCTACCGACCCGCTCACCCTCCTGGTCCACCCACCGGCCCCCTGCACCAACGGGATGGCAAAGAAAAAGGAGGATTTCATTAATCCCGCAATCCAAGAATGCGCCGCCGTCGTCCTGGCACAGCGCATGCCGGGGGGAACTGAGAAGTCCAGAAAGGGGACTGGCAAAAGGATGCAGAAAAGTCAAGGTAAGGAGTACCCGAGGGACATGCTCTTTTATGCTCAAAAGCTGGGGGGACACCAGGAACAGAGCACGGGGGGACCGAGTCATCCCATGTGGCAGCACAAGACACATCAGGACAGCCTTGAGTAAACACAGGATGGTAGGGAAAGCCTGAAAACTCAGCAGAGCAGACCCTCTTCTTGCACACAGACACTGACACAGATGACCCTGAACAACCAACTTTGGCTGAAATACTTAGGGCTGTGTATGTGTGCACGGCCTCAGTGAATACCCTTAAGGATCAATTTGGGGGCCTAAGATGAGATGTATCCCTGCTAAGGCAGGATCTTCAAAATATTAGAGAACGACCGACCGCAGTTGAAATCAGGGTGAGTGATATTAAAGACAAACTCCGGCCAGTTGCTCGGGAGGCCCATGACGCTCACCAGCTGGCCAAGGACACTAATAACAGAGCTGACGACATGGGAAAACGCCTGCATCGCAACAATGTCCGCATAGTGGGACAGCCGGAGAAAACAGGGATGGATGATCAAAATTTTCAGGGAAGATGTCTTTTCCCCATTCTTTACAGTTGAGAAGGCACACCGCACACCAGGCCGCCCACCAGAACCAGGTGCCCCCCCCCAGACACATTCTGGCCCGTCTCTTACACTACAAAGACAGAGAAGCAGTACTGCGACACGCACGAGAGAAGGCCAACGTACAGGTGAATGGGGTTAGAGTGTCATTCTATACAGACTTCTCTGTGGAAGTGCAGAGACACCGGGCCAAGTTTTCAGATATAAAGAGGCGTCTGTGGTCTCTGCAACTACCCTATACCATGCTGTACCCCGCTAAGCTAAGAGTTACTGCTAACCGGCAGGTACACTTCTTTGAAACGCCCAAAGATGCGGCCTTGTGGCTGGACCGCAACGAGCAGGCCCTACGCCACCGTGGAAGAGATGAGGAAGGAGATTGATATGATTGATACACCTGCAACTGTGGTGCCTGGTTTCAGGCTCCGCGGACATCCATACAAGAGCCATATGGAAAGCTCATCTGATGTTCACTTTTTGCCTTTTTGTTCCCTTTTCTGGTTTTACACATATCTGATTCTTGTTCTTTCTGATCCTATGACACAATGGCCACACATGAAAGGGAAAACCTATGCTTTGTTCTGGTGGGAGACATATTATAACCATGTGAACCGTGAGCTATCTTGTGAAGTTGGCAAGAAAAAATGTGATCTATCTACGTGAGATGTAGAGTAAAAATGCCATGTTTGTTTCTGTTTCAAGTTAAAACACAATGGCCTGTCCTGTTGATGACCTGGAGTTATGTTTTTTTATACTTACCTTACATCTACTGCAGGTTACATACGGAGGAAACTGGATCCTGGAACTGCTGCTACACGAGTTTTGGCGCGCTCAAGCCGGAGGGCATATGGTTCATGCTCAATACCTCTGGCCGGGGCACGCCCCTGCTGACACTGGTCTCACCCAGCCTCCCCAATAGGGGGATCCCCAAACATACTCAGTACTATGTGCCTAGACCCGAAACAGATATTTCCAGATATTATATTGAGACTATGTTCCCCACTATGTTCATGTATAATTGTTCCCAATGGCAGAATTACCGGTAATATTCTGGAATGTTAGAGGGTTTAGGCTCCCCACTTAAATGCATGATGATTTCCACATGCCTGAAAAAGTACCATCTGATCATTTTGTGTATGCAGGAAACGCATTTGACTACAGAGACCCAGACTTGCCTTAAATATGTTTGGGTGGGGAAGGCGTACCATTCCACTCACACCTCTTACTCTAGGCGGGTGAGTGTGATGATACACAGATCTGTAGACTGCCAAGAGTTTGATGCTTGTATAGATTCTGAGGGACGGTATATTTTTTTGCATTGTCGTGTTGGGAGGTTGCTATGTATCCTTGCATGTATATATGTTCCTCCCCCGTTTACAGTGGCGGTACTCTGGCTTCTGCTAGCATATTTTGAAAGGCGTCCGGATCTGCCGTTACTGGTTGTGGTAGACTTCAACTGCTGGTTGAGTCCCTCCATGGACAGACACCCTGGATCGGAGGTCTATGTCCCATCGAGGGACTCTCCATTGCTACGACTGCTTAATGAGGTGGGTTGGGTAGATATATGGAGTAATAGGAACCCTATGGACAAACAGTTTTCCTGTTTTTCCAAAACACATGGAACGCTATCCAGAACTGACCTGGCAGTAGGTAACCCAGCCATGCTCCCATCCGTCTCAGGGGCAGTATACAAACCCCGCAGTGTGTCGGATCATTCACATATGGTGATTAGCCTAATTGTATCCCCACTGTCCAGGCTACCTAGGGCACCCTGGAAATTCAACGCCGTTTGGCTGAAGCTATTTTTGTCTCATGAAGGGATGGAGCAGAGCATGCGGGAATTTCTTGATGGCTGGGACTTTGTAGATTCCCCCTTGATGCAATGGGGCACCTTTAAGGCTTATCTGAGGGGAATGCTTATCTCGGAAGTTGTTAAAGTAAAGAAAAATTCATCTGGGCAGAGAGAGGAGTTGAAGAAACAGGTGCACAAATTGGAGGAGAGATATGTACAAGCCCCTATACACTCGGCCAGGGATGTATGGCAGTCAGCTCAATCTGCTTATGAGCGGCTGCTATCCTCCAAGGCGGAGAAAAAGCAATTTTTCTCCAAGCTAGCGTTTTTCGAGGAAGGTGAGAGCACAGGACGCCTTTTGGCTAGGATAGCTAAATTGCAGCAGCGCTCCACCACTTTCAGAGCTATTAGAACACCTGAGGGCAAACTAGTGAGCTCCCCTGACCAAATTCTGCAGGAATTAGCCAGGTTTTATGAAAACCTGTATCTTCCCACCGGTAAATACACCCCGGAGGAACTAACAGAGTACCTACAAGGCATTACCTTCCCACAACTCACAAGTGACCAAAAGAGGGCCCTAGACACTCCACTTATTATGGAGAAGTGACAAACGGCATTAGCGGCATTCCCTAATTGTAAGGCCCTGGGGCAGATGGCCTGCCCATGGAAATTTAACAAGGGAATGGTTTAACAAGGTCAGACTTACCCCCCTGACCAACAAAAAGAGCGTTAGATATACCAAATATTGCCATATTGTCTTACAGCTAGAACTCGGGGCTGGGCAGCAGTTGGATTTAGAGGCTGAGCAATGGCTGGACAACAACAGGACTTTGAGGCTGATAGTTTGTATTGGGAAAAATATTTGCTTCCATTTAGATTTATAGGTGGAAACCTTGGCAGTGGCATAAAGGATTAAGAAGCTGCTGTTGAAATCTCATGCAGTGGGAAAAGAAATTCTGGTTGCTGAAGTCATTACCATAGGCATCAAAGCTAAGACTGGAAAATAGGAGTAATGAACATGTTACTCAGCTTTAAAAACCCGCTGGCTCTCGGGAAAACAACACAGCCTCAGGGGATGGAGGCACAGCTCAAAAAGCTAGGAACCCCTTTACCAGTTCAATTGTGAAAGAGTATGCTAAATGAAATAACGGATTTGTTGTTTTTAAGAGTTTTATGTTACATGATCTATTCACCTACAACTGAAAATGTGCAAAATGATCAAAATGAAAAGTGGCTCCCAATTTACAGTATATACTGTATGCTTATGGATATAAGCATTGTGTGTAACTTGGCACTTCGTATTTTGAATGTACTGCTCATACTTTTTTGTTTTGAAAACTTTATGAAAATAAAGATTATACAAAGAAAAAATGAAAACTGTCCAATAAAAAATGGTATACATTTTTATAAACATGGAGGACACTGAAACATTTAACATTTCCTTTTTTTAAAAAGGCTCCTAGGGGGCAAAAGAAGCATTTATGAAAATGCTGCATTTGTACAAAAGTTTGATATATGCCACACTATTTTCCAACATTTCAGCAGATAATAAAAATTTAGATACCTTTTTCACTAGCTCTGCATATTTAAGAACTAAATAAATTCTAGTTCTAAAATACTCAGGAAGCTTTAAATATCTGTTGAGTTAAATTACTTTTAGAGACTGGATTATTTTCTGGTATCCAAATCAAATGAATTAGTATGGAAACTAACTAAATGTTCTGAAATCTGACCAGAGCCAAATAAAATACAGTAACCTTCCAAAGTTCATTTGACAATGCCGTAAATGTGGTTCCGAGAAGCGCTCTCTGACAACAATTATTTTCAATTAATTACATTCCTTAATTTGTCATGTTTATTCATACTTTTCTTTCAATATATTTACTCTTATCAGTTCAACCCCTAAAACTGTTTTGTTTTGAATTTTTGAAAAATTCCTGGAAAAATAACTAAAGCACACAAATGTCTCAGCAGAGACAGAAAAAAGTTGAAAAACTCTTAGTGGTTGTAAGCACATACCGTATATACTCGAGTATAAGTTGAGTTTTTCAGCACATTTTTTGTGCTGAAAGTGCCCCCCCTTGACTTATACTCGAGCACTTTTCTGCAGCAAAAAATTTCATTTTCTGAACCGATTTTGGGGCCCCGTTGCTCAGGGCCACTTGGTGCTAGGAACCCCAAATTTGATGTGCAAACTTAGTGGAACTGGTTCCACAACATATCCAAAGATGGAGTTCCTAGTACTAAGTGGCCCCGAGATACGGGGCCCCAAAATCGGTTCGGAAAATGTCATTCTCTGCTGCAGAAAAGTGCTTGACATTTTCTGAACCGACCTTGGGGCCCCGTATCTCAGGGCCACTTAGTGCTAGGAACCCCAAATTTGGTGTGCATAACATATCCAAAGATGGAGTTCCTAGCACCAAAAGGCCCCGAGATACGGGGCCCCAAAGCCGGTTCAGAAAATGTCATTCTCTGCTACAGAAAAGTGCTTGACATCTTCTGAACCGATATTTGGGGCCCTGTATCTCGGAACCACTTGGTGCTAGAAACCCCAGCTTTGGATATTTTATGGTGATAGTTCCACTGGGTTTGCACACCAAATTTGGGGTTCTTAGCACTAAGTGGCCCCAAGATATGGGGCCCCAAATTTGGTAAACTGTGTCCATCTGCAGCAATGTCATTTTGGGACCCTTTGGGTTCAGAGACCCCAAATTTTGGCTGCAGCTAGGGGGCATCTAGGAACCCTTAACTACCGAGTTTGAAGTTGGGGGGACCTATGGCTGCAAATGGGCACAGTGGGGCATGCAAATGGGCACAGTGAGGCTGCAAATGGGCATTGTTGACCCTCTTTTCCACTTACAGTAGCTGTACATTTCACACCCTCGTCTTATACTCGGGTCAATAAGTTTTTCCCATTTTTTTGTGGTAAATTAGTGGTGGTAAGCTTAAAGTATAACTAAAGGCAAAACTTTTTTTTTTTTTTAGTTTTGGATAGAGTGGAGAGAGATTAGAACCCCTCTCAATTGTTGTCCCCAGAAAAGTAATAGGAGGGGAAATCTTCGAATGGGGACACTAGTTCTGGTGACCTGGGGGTCCTCAAGGAATTCTCTTAACTTGCAGAGATTTCCTCTCACTTCCTGACTGGCTATGGGACAGGAAGTGAAGGGAATCTCCGCAATGGGCACAGATGGCTAAGAAAAAAATCTGACAGGGGTTACAACCCACCCTTGCTCTTTCCAAAATTAAAAAAAAGTTTTGCCTATAGTTCTACTTTAATTAATTTATTTCAATAAGACCATAAATTAAATAATCCATTGTAGGGATGTGTCCCCTTAGGTCTGCTTAGTTCTGCTTTTGTTTAACATGAAGATTTCTACTGTATCTGTTGTCATATTGCTGTATGGATTTGGGCTTTCTACATAGTTTTGTGCAACAAAGGGCTAACTATGCTAAAGAAAAATAAAAAAACACAGACATAAACATTTAAAAAAATCGCAATACATTGCAAACAATGGTAATAGATACTACCACATAAATATATGGAAATGGATCGGTGGATAACCCTTCCACAAAAGGAGGGAATCCTACCCCTCTATTTCCACTAAAGGACCTCAAACTGATATAGCTCAGTATAGCTCTACATGTTTCGCAAATTTGAATGCTTCTTCAGGAGCTTGTTTGAGTTACCTATAATCGAGAATAATAAAAAAAAAGGAGAGAAAAGACATACACCAAAACAGGTAATAACATATTAATGTCATTTTTTACCAGCATCAAAACTTTTACAGTAATGCGTCTCAATCAAAACCACTGAGTACCGTGAGGAAGCAACCCAAAGGCCTAAGAATCAACATGCATATGGTGACATATGATCACATGCGGGGACGTGTCTGGTAGGAAGATCGTAACACCAATAAACTCAAGAAGGGTAGTGGACTAAAGGGTCCCAGCTGTCCGAAAGAGGATATTAAACACTATACATATGTAATGAAAGCGAGACTGTACATTAGTATGTAAAAGGAGGGAGAAAGGGGGGGAAAGAGACTGAGGAGGTATGGAAAAACACAGGGAGACAAAGAAAGAAGAAAAAGAGGGAAAAGGGAAAAACAAGAGAAGAGAGAGAAAGGAGAGAAGGGGGGGGGGGGAGAAAGGAAAAAGAAGGGGGAAGGGGAAAGAAGATAGTTGGAATGGGGAAAAAAGGAAATGAAGAGGAAAAGGAAAGAAGGAAAGGGTGAAAGGAGGACAGAATCAGAGAAACAAAAAGAAGGAGAAACTGGGTGAGATATAAAGGATAATGTACCAGCTAGGGTAGTTGGATCAGTCTTCAAGCCAGGTAGAGGCTGTAAATAGTTGAAAACCATATGCTCCAGCCTCTACCTGGCTTGAAGACTGATCCAACTACCCTAGCTGGTACATTATCCTTTATATCTCACCCAGTTTCTCCTTCTTTTTGTTTCTCTGATTCTGTCCTCCTTTCACCCTTTCCTTCTTTCTTTTTCCTCTTCATTTCCTTTTTTCCCCATTCCAACTATCTTCTTTCCCCTTCCCCCCCCCTTCCCCCTTCTTTTTCCTTTCTCCCCCCTTCCCCCCCCCCTTCTCTCCTTTCTCTCTCCTTTTCTTCTTTCTTTGTCTCCCTGTGTTTTTCCATACCTCCTCAGTCTCTCCCCCCCCCTTTCTCCCTCCTTTTACATACTAATGTACAGTCTCGCTTTCATTACATATGTATAGTGTTTAATATCCTCTTTCGGACAGCTGGGACCCTTTAGTCCATTACCCTTCTTGAGTTTATTGGTGTTACGATCTTTCTACCAGACACGTCCCCGCATGTGATCATATGTCACCATATGCGTGTTGATTATAGGTAACTCAAACAAGCTCCTGAAGAAGCATTCAAATTTGCAAAACATGTAGAGCTATACTGAGCTATATCAGTTTGAGGTCCTTTAGTGGAAATAGAGGGGTAGGATTCCCTCCTTTTGTGGAAGGGTTATCCCCCGATCCATTTCCATATATTTATGTGGTAGTATCTAATACCATTGTTTGCAATGTATTGCGATTTTTTAAAATGTTTATGTCTGTGTTTTTTTGTATTCTTTTGTATAAATAAAAATTTACATTGAATTTTATGATTGGTGCCTACAAAGTCCATATGTTTCGCTCTTCTGGGTGTACCCCATTTTTAACATTTATAGTTTAGGATGTTGGCACTGCCCTATATATGAGATCTCCACAGTCCAACCTGTGATGAGATTTAATAACCCTCCATTTTCTTAACTATGCTAAAGGAATTTTGCCTCATGACCTGTTTGGCATGAGAATTTGGTGCAAGACTACACCTTGACTTTGGTGCCAAAATTTGCTAGAGGAGGCGTGTTTACCCTCAACATGTCTCCTGAACCTGTGTGCTGTTAAAAAAGAGAGAAGCTACCTTCTGATTCTGATTGAGACATCATGGCCTATGCCTAGATATTCTTTATCCATTAGTCTGGAGGTGTCCAAGTAAACTCTAATAGATTGCCTGCCAGAGTAACTATACAAGGCCATGAAACCATAATTTACATGGGCCTACTTATGGAACTGTGGGGACATCTCATCCTATGTATGATTGGAGGAACTGAGCTGACCAGACTGACCTGTGGCAGTTGTGGGAGAATTTCTGTATATATTAGAGCATGGAGCAGAATATGGGGCATTTCTGATGTCAGTTGTGCAGGGAATCAGCCACCGAACATGCTTCAGATGGATTGGACAACCGGTTACACCCAGGAGGAGATTTCATGCCCAACCTTGTCTGCTTTAAGTGAACTTGCATCCCCTACCAAGACCATTGGTTATTTTTGCAACTATCATAGTCAGGTTAGAAGTGTTCTTTGATGGCAAAAAACACCTGGCTCCAACATTGAAGATGGTGAGACCTAGGCACTGATCGTGGGAAGGGTCAGCAGAATTTAGTACTGTACTCATATTGGAGCAATTTTTTGAGCTAGGCTCTGGTTTTAAGCAGAGGGAGGATGGTGTAGTACCCTAATCTAACGCAACCTGGGGTGACTGTGTGGAGGAAGTGAGCCCTTCAATACTGAGACCCCCAATGCTCATGACTCTGTTATGGTAGAACTAAACTCTGCTGAAGCTGACAAAATTACCACATTTCCAAAGAATTGTGCAGAAAAAGATAGCTAATAACTATGACCTAAAGTTCCCTTTTGGGCCAGAGGATCTGATGGATAAAATTGAGAATGTTGAGGATGCTTGGTTGAGAGAAGCTGTGTTGGACTGTCTAGGTGTGCCAAAACTTTTCTGGAACAATAATGTGACCCAAATATTTATAGGTAAATTCAGCGGTTCTATGGCTACATGGAAAGTGGATGGCTGTTATATTTTCTTTAATAGACACAGAGTGGTAATTAGGAGTCCTGGACGTCTTGATCAGGTAAAGAGTGAGTTCCACTGAGGGAAACCCACAAATTTTCTGATCCTGGGTTCTACAAGAAAACCTACAAGAGAGGCTTCTCCTGTCATGTTGCTTTGAGTTTTTTCTTTTTTTGCTGATAGAATTTTGTATTTTTAAGATAACACAGTTTCTGTGTTATTACGTTGAAGCACCATTTGAGTTTCAAATTATATAAGAAGATAAGCCCCTAGACACAGGAAGCTGTGTCTGGAAGAGTCAAATATACCGATCAACTTCAATGGTGGTGGAGCTGAGTATTTATCTTCGTACATGTGTGGGTTGCTGCTTCATGCAGTTTTGGAGCTGGTGAGTGCATTGTAGTGAAGTTTGAGGACACAAATGGTGTTACATAATTTATGATGGTGGTGGAAGAAAAAAAGAAGGACGCAACTTCTGAGTTAAGTATATTGCATTGTGATTTATTTACACGTGGTTTTTCACACTGGTGGAAAATAATCATTGGACACTTTCTGGTTATTAAGTTTGTTGTATTGGCTGTGACTTCTCTCTGTTGTATACAGAAAAAGTTTGATTTCCATCCAAGGACTGTCAGTTTTAAGATGATGTGCTACCATTTTCTTATTACACCGACCCCTGTTTCTATTAAACCTTCAATTAACCTTTTAAAGACATCAATGGCCAGGAAAAAAATATATTACTGCAAGAGTACAATGCTTAGGAGAAAGGCTAATCTCAATTGCTCCTACCTTGCAGAGGCTAAGCCTTCACTTTACTATACAGGCACATTGCTTTTGTAGCCTTTGTAGAGAAACATCTAGGAGTGTTAAATAACAGGGTTACATTTGAGAGCCATGTAGTAGACCAAGTGGATATTGCTGGGATAGTAGCCAGGACAAAGCTGGCATTCCCTTTTCCGCCAGACTTTCCTTTTCTTGTACTGAATGAAGTGGTAACAAACACAAGGGGCGTTCAAGTCAACCTGGGACTTTTGAGTTTATATAATAAAATAACAAATTTCAAGCAGTGGAAACTGCATTTATTTTTTTACATAGTACCCCACTACATTTATACACTTATTCCAGCAGTTAACTAATGTCTGGAAAGCTTTGGCATGGAAAGATTTGTCAGTACGCCTGAACCATCCTAGGACAGCCTGCTTCACTTAGTCATCATGTGCTGAAATTCTGACCTCCAAGGAACTCTTTTAGGGGTCCAAACGGGTGGAAATCACTCGGAGCATGGCCTGGGCTGTAAGGGGGGTGTGGTAATACCTCCCAGCTGAGTTGCTGTAATGTGCATGTAGTGCCTGAGCAATATGAGCTTGTGCCCAGGTTTCGTCACATGTAATTATGCGATCCAGAAAATCTTGGCCTTCCCTGTCAAAGTGCTCCTTCAATGCAGTGCAAACTTCAACACTTGTGTACTGATCAAAAGCAGAAAACTGTCTTGGTACCCACAGCATGCGCAATTTTTTTCAAAAATGCAAATGTTCTTGAACAATTGTGTTCACCGTTCCCACAGAAAGATTAGTCTCTTTCTTTTAGTCTCATTCACAACAGGTTATGCATCGATTATCCAGGATCAGGCATTCCACGCGCTGAATGTTTACAGGAATGACTGCTGTGAGCTGGGAACCACCAAGGTTGGGATCGTCACTGACGGACGTACAACCATCTTTGCAACGTTTGCACCACTCAGATATCTTACTGCAGCTGAACGTATTATCACCGTACTGTGCTTGAAGTCTTCTGTAGATATCTGTTGGTTTTATGCCTTCGTTCACAACAAACTTCATATCACCACTGTGCTGTTCCATGCACATACTAACAGTGTTGTCTGCCATCTTGATTAATGGTCTCTAGTCTGGTCCACCACATGTGCGCTGCCTATCAGTAATAGGACACACTTCCACTTACTACTGCGTGTGATACCGGCACGCTAGCATCCCTTTTTATACCTGTTAAATTAAAAGTCCTTGTTTGACTTGAACACCCCTTGATTATAATGATAGATTTTGGTACACATAAATTGCATGTTCCACTTCATTATGAGGCCTTGAGTAGATAAGTAAATGCAGCATGCTTTTGTGTGCATTAAGCTTGTATTTGACATCAATTTAACAAAGTTCTGAGATGATTTTGGATTCCTTCAAAGGTTAAAATAAAGTTGACCTCCATCTGACCTGTGTTTGATCTACTTCTAAGCTGCATAAAGTTATTTCAAGGTACTTTGGTATTCCCTTAGACTGAGGAAAAAAACAGTTCTGATGTAAACAAAAGTTATACACAGGCCCTTTAAGGAGGCCTAAAAATGAGATATAATCTTCTTAACCTCCCTGGCGGTTTTCCCGAGTGTGGCTCGGGGTTAAAATTCAGGACCATTAGCGGTAACCCCGAGCCACACTCGGGATTACATCGCAGGATCCTGGTGCCTCCTTGCTTACCTTGTCCCCAGGATCCTGCGATGTCCCCCGCTGTGTCTGCGGGCTCCGTCCTCCTCCGAAGCCTCTCCGTGCCAGGCTCCGTTCCCTGCGAGCGGCGCGACGCACGGGGGCGGAGCCTGGCGGCAAATTCAAAAAAAGTGTAAAATCATAACACATACAGTACTGTAATCTTACAGATTACAGTACTGTATGAAATGATTTCACATCCCCTTTGTCCCCAGTGCTTTGGCCCATGCCCTGAATGCAGTTTTATATTGCATATACTGTTCTTTCTGCCTGGAAACTGGAGATTGTCCATAGCAACCAAAAAGTGTCCCTTTACGTCAAAAATGGCTTTAGACCAGCTAGAAAACAGCGATAGTAAATTAGAACACTTGCAGAATTGAGCGATAGTGAATCGTGTGGAAATTAATTTTATTACTATTTATTTTTATTTTTTTTAATTATTTTTTTTTTTTATTATATTATAATTTATGTTTTTGTGTTTCAAACTTTATCATACCCGGGATATCTACTAGACTCTTGTTTGGACAGATTTAAGTGTGTTATTGTTAAGAATTACAGACCTACAATATAAAACGCCAAATTTCCATGCAAAATAATTGTACCGCTTTCAGCACCTAAAATCCGAAATAATCATACCGCCAGGGAGGTTAAAATTAAAGCAAACCTGTCATATATCTACACATTTCAAACCCAGCATATGATAAAAAGGCATAAATGGAAGTTAAAATTATTACATGTCAACAACCCTTCATCTCTGGGTCTAGTGATTATTTTAGCATCTGGTATTCACTGAAATTAACATCTGCCTGTTATTTTTTTCATCATATTCCCAGGTGCGTAAGTGGTTTACTTTAAAAATTATTGTAGTTTTAAACCATAAAGTCAGCTGATCTATCTGCTGCCTATAGTCCAAAGATAGCCTGATTCTGGGGTATAAATATAAAAAGTCTCCAACACTCCAAGATCGGAAATTTCGATCTAATGTGAAAACATAATAATCACAACCATAATTAGATTCTGGGTAGTGTTATCCATTTGGTCAATGGAAGCACCAAAATAAATTGATGATCACATACTGTATAATGTGCAGGATATGATATCCTGTTTACTAATATTTAAGGGAGAGCAGGTAGAAATGCATGCCCTAAAACTACAGTTATCTTTTAAGACTGAAATGCTAGCCATAAGAATATTATGCATGTAGATGTAGTGCAAGAAGCATGCTGATAGAAGGACAAAGCAGTGCGACAGGGAAATGAGCTTATCAGCGTACTGCTTCTCCTTTTACTGCCCAGTCACAGAGGTGGGAGACCTGTAAGACCTGTTAGACCTGTAAGTAAAAGTGAAACTGCAGCAGAGAAAAATAAGCCCCCCTTCCCTTTTTGCTGGAGCAGATTTAATAAGAATTACTTTATCCTTCTCCCCACTTTTTCTCCCAGTATATTTGTCAACAGCAGGTCCCAGTGAAGTGGCTCCTGTGTAAATGCTTGCAAACCGACATAATTGATCAATACATTGTAATAATATTATCCCCTTGCCGCTGAGCGTACACAGATACACGGCCTCGGCTTTCAGGGGTTATACCGGGATGATGCTGCAGGCATCATCCCGGTACCGTTTCTCAGAACAGGTGATCGGCTATCCAGGGATAACAACTGATGCAGCTAAAAGCCGCTCGGTTGTTATCCCGGAGGAGCGAGAGGGGACATCCCCCCTCCCGGCGCCTTCCACCGCTCTTATCGGGCTTCCCGTCCCACCGGGAGACCCGATATTCAATTCGCCACCTCCAGCGGCTAGAGAGAGACTGGTACAAAGCCGGAAATGGCTTTGTTCAAGTCTTCTCTCTGTAAACACGGAAGTAACGTCACAACGTCACTTCCTGTTTACTCAGCTGCCAATGGCGCCGGTTTTTTAAAAATATACAGTATTCAGAATCATTGTTTTCGGCGATTTGAATACTTTGAAGTGCAAAGGAGGGATTGGGGGTCTTCTAGACCCCCAATCCCTCCATAAATTAAATCGAAACAAAAAAAAATATTTTAAAGCACCCCAGCAAGCTCGCGCAGCAAAGAAAACGCATACGGAAGTTGCGCCTGCATATGTAAATGGTGTTTAAATCACACATGTGAGGTATCGCCACGATCATCAGAGCGAGAGCAATAATTCTAGCACTAGACTTCCTCTGTAACTCTAACATGGTAACCGTTATTTTTTTTTTTTAAATGTGGCCTATGGAGATTTTTAGGTACCGTAGTTTGTCGCCATTTCCTGAGTGTGCGCAATTTTAAAGCGTGACATGTTTGGTATCTATTTACTCGGCGTAACATCATCTTTCACATTATACAAAAAAATTGGGCTAACTTTACTGTTTCGTTTTTTTTAAATTCATGAAAGTATCTTTTTCCCCAAAAAGTTGCGTTTAAAAGACCGTTGCGCAAATACCGTGTGACATAAAATATTGCAACAATCACCATTTTATTCTCTAAAATCTCTGCTAAAAAAATATACATAATGTTTGGGGGTTCTAAGTAACTTGTAAACACCAAATGTTAGAAATAGGCTTAGTCGTGAAAGGGTTATTGTTAAAATGTATTTAAACTACTTATATTATGTGTAGATCAAAAGGATGTCAGTTATTTGCATTTAAAGCAACCTTACAAGTGAAAAAAAAATACTTAACACTTGGCTAAAATGCACTATTTTTTTTCTCAGTAAAAACATTGTCAATGGGGCAGTAAGTAAGCTGAGATTTACCAAGTGGAAACACAAGCAGCAATATAAATAAAAACCTTTCAAACCTACTAAAACTTCCCTACCCTACCGAAAACTAAAAATTAAAAAAAACAAAGCTTTCGGGTTGTTTTTTTAGCTGGATTTCCATGTTGGTATACATATTGAAAAAAATGTATTTAGAGAAAAAAGACAAGGTACAATGTGTAAGTTCATCAGGCACATTACACAACACTATGGACGTTGCAAACTGAATGTGAATATTGCTGCCAGCTGACTTGTCATTACTTTCATGTGACTTTCTGTGAGAAAGGTCCTCCTTTAGATAAGCTATCTATTCACAATTTATTCACATGATTAGAGCCTATCTCCATGCTGGATACTCAAGTATAGATATATAACATGACTGAGTAGATAAATTTACAATTCTTTTAATAAGATATGCCAGATTTTATACTGTTTGTTTTTCTATTTTTGCAGCCAAATTGGGATAATACCTATTTTATATTTGTTACATGTCCCGTTTACATAGCCTACCTTATATAAAAATATTAAAAACATGCAGCTTATCTTTTTAAAATGCTGCCAGCATCCTAACAAAATTGATTCATGACTGCCTAGCTCATTCAGCTCCTTGGAATTCCCAGCTGACAGTGGAATGCAACAAAGGGGTGAGGTTGAGTAGAAAAAGGGCATAGGTGCTCTCCACCATTCATACTAGACCCTTCTGGTATGGATCTTAAGGGGAACCCCATGCAAAAAAAAAAATGCCCCCCCCCCCCCCCCCCAAATCGAAACCAGACCCTGATCAAAGCATGCAACCTGGTTGCCCTGGAAAGGGGGACAAATGTGCACCCCCCACTTCCCCCAAACCATACAATATCATGTGTCCTCAACATGGAGGGGGGGTTCCTAGTAAAGTACCTTGTCCCCAGGGTGATGAGGACAAGGCCTCCTTCTGCACAAGTCTGGCCTGGTTATTGTGGGGTTTACAAATGGGGGCGTATCGGAATCTAGAAGCCCCCTTTAACAATAACAATAAACATGCATAAGCAAAAAGTAAATAAACACATGAATGCAGTTTTTGACAAGCCCTTTACTAAAAGAAAAATGTCCCATGATGCAAATCCAATCATGTCGTCCAGCAATCGAGATCCATATCAATCATGATAAATGATGAAAGCTGGCCCGCTGAAGGAGAAACCCTGGTGAAAAGATCTGCTCCTGTTGATAACTCACCATGCATGATAGAAATTTGGACTTGACCATAATTGGTTAGTGACGTCAAAGTGATCTCCACACCACTTCACAGGCAGGTTAAGGACATCCCCCCAGCTTGTTATTTAAAGTAATTTTGCCATTTTAATGTTGCCTTTTAGGCATTTTTACTATAATACTCCACACCAAACAAAATTTATAAAAAAATGTTTTTTCTTTGGTACGTGATCTCCAAACTAGTGTCCAGCCCCATGCCATTTTTTTGACAACCCCATGCCTATTAGCCTAGAAAATTAACCATTAATATTTTTTAACATTTGGCTCCCATTAACTTTAAACAGGTTCAGGTGCGGTACCCAAACTTCAGTGATGTTCACTGAACCCACCACGAACCAAACCCAGGTAGGTTCAGCTTGTCCCTAATAGCCAGGATCATTTAACTTACTTCATCTAAATCTAGACTGTCATGAACCTACCACCAGCCCCTGACTAGAAAGTGAAAGAGAATCAGCACATCGATTAACCCATCTCTCTGTCACGGTACATTTTCCTCCTGTTACTTTGTTAGCACATAAACTGATTGGCTCATTGCTGCTTCTTTCTACCTCACTCTGATCTCTACTATACAGGGGCTACTAGAGGCTAATGCCAAGTAACATTTACTTCCATACATGCTACATGCATGCATTCATGAATTAACTCCATTATTCTACAGTATTTCTTTTATAACTGCCTAGAGTTCAGCTTTAAAGTTATACAGCTTTACTGAATGTGCTAATAGATTTATCAGTGATATGGAATACTGTCATTTACATTAATATTTGCTTCTTGCATGTTTATCATTGTCAGTTTTACAGAGGAAGAAAATATTGAAACAGTTCATAAATGTGATATACATTCAACCGTCTTGCAGTAAGACCGAGAAACATGGCTTGCAAAACAGTAGATCATTCTTAGTGGGTTAGATTAGGGGAAAATGATGGTTATGTTCCAAATTCCTCTTGTCCAGATCAGGATTCAGATTTCCAGCTAATTTAATACAGCAGCCATTTCTACAGTTACCAACAGAGGCACACAAAATGCTCAAGACAAATATCCTGGCCGAGATAATTATGACGGGGGGAAAGAGTTGGTCACAGAGCTGCACACGAGAAGCAGGCTGCATGCCACCAAGAGGAAAAGTAATACAGCTAGTAACTGACCTAGTCATCCATCATCACAAGGATAAAATACAGCCTGGCATCAGATATCCACACTAGAGTCTACTGTTCTCCAGAATGGTTTCTCAGCTTCTGGCAGAAGGTTAGTAATCACAGATGTGACATCTAACTGCTCTCAGCCTTATCATGCCTGTGGGGCACTACTGTCTCCCTAAATTTTGCTGTCTATCGGGCACTGAACAGCCCCAAATATATCCTACCCAATAAATTTAGATGAAATTATTGATGGAACTGATAGCAAACATATTTTTCTTTTAGTACTTAAGCAGTAGGCAAAATGTAGATATACTCATATTGTGTAAAAGTCTACAAATCTATATTATCTTAGTGTATTGGTCATGACACATCATTAAAATAGGGTGGGGCTTCATAAGACAGAGGTGGTTATAACATTTTAGATGTTAAGAGCTGCATAGCTCCATTATGACACAGAAAGTTTGGGCTACAAGAACACTTTTATACATAAGGGACTTAGACTTTACTATAATGTGACCTTTAACACAATAACATTTTAGCACTTGAAATTAAGTTAGTGTTAGTCGGGTAGAGTATAGCTTAGAGTATAGAGTATAGGAACAAGGTGCTTTTTTTTTTTACTGATAAACTGTACACAAAATTAAATGATACATCTGATTGTTATATAGCAAATTGCAGCTGCTGGTAGACCTTTATTGTCAATATAAAAACACATTCCACTAAACACATTGAAAACTTTTCAAAGTGCTGCTGTCATAAGAAAATAGGTAAGATGATCTGCAAAGTTAATTGTTTCACTAACTGCCATGTATTTCTTAGGTATACCATGGAGTTTTATGTCTGGGCAAAATAAAAAAAAAGATCTTTACACTTTCTGTAAAATCCTTTTCTTGAAATCCATTTAGGGAATAGGGACACAGGAATTTAGTATTTCCTAGATATTTGGGTTATATGCTTCTGCCAACAGGAGGTTTGGTGAAAAAACATAGAAGGCCATCCCATCTCCTGTATAGCTCCACCTCTAACCATCATGCCTTTGTGAGCAATCAGTATATAGGGTCAATAAACACACAGGAGTGGGATCTGTATACCTTATTGGAGTTCCATAAAAAGATTTAATGGTAAGTGCAAAAATCTTATTGTCCATTGAGAGACACATGGGTCAGTATTTTCATTCTACCAATAGGTTGAATGAAGGAAACTGATTCCTCCATTCACACATTCGATGTGGATACAGGAATCCTCCCCGCTGTGTCATTTTATGTTCTCAGGGGGTGACTCTTCCGCCCTGCCAGAATACACAGATCAGTGCTGCAGCCTGTTACCTGCAGCGCTGATCGAGTGAGAATTTACTGACAGGGCAATTGAACAGAAGTTGATTGGTAGATAGACTTCTGTTCAACAACAGTGGACACACATGGATCAAAATGTATCTGATCCCTGCTGAATCATTGAATTTTGATCTATGTATGGCTCACTTTGGACATCTGTAATGTCCACAAGTAGTCCAAATGAGGAGCAGGCAAGAGCCAATAATGAATCTAAGATAGAACCAGTAAGTCTGCAACAACCAACACCTGAATCTGAACAGTAGACAACCATGTAATATGAGCTTATTTAATATGAGATAAGCAAGATAGAAAACCATCAAACAAAATACCCCAAGGGAATGATCATGGACTTTGAGTTAGAGACAACTTTCAAGGAACCACCATACATCAGAGAAACTGACAAGCAAAAGGGGATGAAAAAGGGTGAAATAAATAAGTACCCACCACCAAAATAGACGGGAGCAACAACACCAGAAAAATAGTATGACGAGTAGTCCCAAAAGGCAACCGGCAGTGTCACTACAACTTGACAGGGAAAAACCTCCTTGCAGGGTCTGCCCACCTGAGCCTCAACATGGGACTATAAGTCGTCTCACATGTCCCATTCCAGCAAAGCATTTGCAGTCATGGATCAAGGTGAATTTTTAGCCAGGGAGCTAGAAATTATCACCTAATTAAGGACAGGAACAGAGAAGATATTTTGTGGAACTTTCCCAGAGGCTGCAAATCAGCCATAGTAGGAGGGCTTGACTTCAATAATCAGAACCCACAAGGGCCCCTGGATACCTGCTATCTCTCATTGGTGATTATTTTTATCATGTAAGAGATAAAGAACATCCAGCTGTACAAATATCTATCACCAGAATGTAGACTATAGGATGGAGAGACCCAGAAGGCAAAAAGGAAAATATGCAAGTGAGAGTTAAATCCTCAACACCATCCAGCGTAGGGACCAGGTCACTTTCACTGACAGAGGAGGAATTTCTTAACCTTCTGAGAGGTAACCAACAGAGTCCAGGGAACCAGAATTCAATTCCCAGAGGACAGCCCTGAGACAGGAGTCTTCTCACAATGGGGGAGCTGAGTGCTCTAATTAGGTACCACTGTATCCATAGGGACTGTGTCAGGCCCTGGACTTGAACCTGGGACCTCTGTTGTGTCTGACAATGACTCTGCTTGCTGAGCCACCTGGATTGCTGGCTAAGTCCCTGGACTCCCACGAACTTCCTGATTTAAGCAATGTCTCTGCACTTCCTTTATACCAGATTATTGTGCTTCCTCCATCCAATATCTCGCTTTTTTCTCTCCTGCTGCCATCCGTATCTTCGCTACCTTTAGTTACCAACCTTTGGCTTGCTCCACGACTAATGCCGCGTACACACGAGCGGACTTTACGGCAGACTTTGCCCGGCGGACGGGATTTGGTCGGACAATTCGATCGTGTGTGGGCTCCAGCGGACTTTGCTTTCTCAAAAGTTGGACGGACTTAGATTTGAAACATGTTTTAAATTAATCCGTCGAAATCAAGTCCGGTCGAAAAGTCCGCTCGCCTGTATGCTAGTTCGACGGACAAAAAGCCACGCTAGGGCAGCTATTGGCTACTGGCTATCAACTTCCTTGTTTTAGTCCGGTTGTACGTCATCACGTACGAATTCAACGGACTTTGGTGGATTGTGTGTAGGCAAGTCCGTTCATTCAGAAAGTCCGTTGTAAAGTCCGTCAAAAAGTCCGCCGAGCAAAGTCTGCCATAAAGTCCGCTCGTTTGTACGCGGCATAAGCTTCTGCTTAATTCCAACCTGCAACTATTCATTACAGACCTTTAGCTTGTTTCCTGACTATGCTTCTGCTTGATCCCTACCTGCTATATCTGCTACTGAACCCTGACTTGCTCACCTCCTGGTGGGGCAATCCTGAGGACCGCCACCTGGTACTAATACCGGTTAGTACTTAGACCCTGTACCTCAGGTGAACCCGTGTCATCAGCCAGGGTGACCTGCTTGTATACCTTGGCGGTGGGTGCTGCTCCACTGCTATAGCTACTGGCCTCTGAGCCTGACTCCAGACTGTGACAGACTGCCTGTATGTCTCACCTCACCTCAACGCCGTCTTTGGCAGACTTTAGAGGTCAGGACCCTGCTAGGGAAGGAAGCAGTCCCACAGAGAGTTAATACTAAAAATCAGCAAATATCCAATAATACAAATTTTTTCTGACAAGGAGAGGAAATACCCTTGTAGGGAATACCTACCAAGGGTAAGTTCCTACTAAGACAGGGACTGGGGGGCCCAGAGAAAGTAAAAGGTAAAAGCACAGCTTTTCAGTTGCTGGGCAGCTGAAATAGATGCCACCTCCAAATTAGCCTGTAAGCTAAAGGGTATCATAAGCCAGAATTTTAACCAGGGTACCTTCTAGGTTCTTCAGATATGCCTTGGCAAAATGCCTAAAAATTGCCCCATAAAATGTCCACAAGTCAGCAAGTGGATCGAGCTTGCCTTTTTGTACACAAAGCCACAGGTTTTTATTTTGTAGTATTAAAGCTAAATGCCAGAGTCCTAACAACTGATGGCATCATTGGTTGATTAGCAGCACGTTGGGTGCTCCTTGTTTGCC
Source organism: Lithobates clamitans (assembly GCA_037952925.1). Lineage (NCBI taxonomy): Eukaryota > Metazoa > Chordata > Amphibia > Anura > Ranidae > Lithobates > Lithobates clamitans. The sequence goes on from JBBGZY010000318.1 coordinate 505,593, forward strand.
TCTTCCCTATCCCTCTCCATCAGCACTGGGGTCATGTTACCTGAGTGAGAGAGAGAAACTGAGGGAGAAGAGAAACACTGAAATACTGGTCAGTACAAGTGTGCAAAGATGTAATTGCTTTGGAAGAATAAATTACCTCTAATGTTGGGTGTTATGTGTATATGGGCATTGCTGTGTTATGTAAAACAATTAGTTTTGTTTTTTTACATTTTAGAATGTGGTTCTTCAAAACTGTGCAGAATTTTAAAGGGTGAAAAAGATTGAGAAACTCTGTCATAAGCATGCAATAGCCAAGGAAGCTTTAAAGGCAAGAGACTCGGCCAAGTATGAGAACAGATCCCCGCTTGCGGAAGCGTACCTTCAGCCAAAGGTTTGGTGGGGGTGTTGGTATATCTCCTGCTTTTGGACCTGTAGTATGAGTGGAAGTGGCCAGAGGATCTGTAAGTACGAACTGCTAAGGCAGATGAGTATAGAGGGACAAGGATCCTCCTTTTGTAGATCTCCTATGCTCTGGTAGAACCTACTGTGGCCATCTGAGGAGACAGTGTTCTGAGCCGGGCCAAAGAAACGTCCCTGGAAAGGGAAGTAAATCAGTTTAATACTTTGTAATAAAGATTTATATTTTTGGATAATCATCGCCTCATGTTGTGCCCACAAAATCCATTTGTTTTTTGATAGATTTGTTTAGACTCATTCAATCCTTTTTTCAAAGTAAATCAGTTGTTCCTTGGACAACTCACCAATGTTCCCCACACATAGCCAGAGTGCCCTACATATTTAGTACCCTAATCATTTGTACAGAGATCAGTCCTATGTGGGACACAAGTTCAGTGGCTTGTAATAAGCTATCACAGCTAAAGCACAAGACATCCAGACATCTGTTTCAACCTCTCGATAACATAGGGACCTTCCACAGTGGTGAATATATCCTTTCTAAGGAGGTTAATCAATGCTAACATGGTTTTACAGATTTACTGCTAACACAGGATGGAGTGCCAAACTAGTTCAATCAACCTGGGATCTAAGAAGGGAAGTCAGCTTCCCATCAATGAAGTCCCAGAAGGCAAGTATACCTTTAACCCTTTTAGTCATATCTCTATTAACTTGAATCACTGGAACATCAACAGTGGGCACAAATCACCTATTCGTAAATCACTTCTCAAAGGGGAATTGCTCTGACACAGTCTCAGATGGGGCCCAGGGCCCTACAGTGTGTTTCCAGTCCGCATAGATGGCATCCTCAAACTGCAAAAAGTGGAAAGGTCTTTGCAGCTGTAAAAGATATAAAAGAACAAAACCTAAAACAACAGGATAATCCTCTAAATCAGGGATCTCAAACTGGTGGCCCTCCAGCTGTTGCAAAACTACAAGTCCCATCCTGACTCTGCCTGTGGGAGTCATGCTTGTAACTGTCAGCCTTGCAATGCCTTAATGGGACTTGAAGTTTTGGAACAGTTGGAGGGCCGCCAGTTTGAGACCCCTGCTCTAAATGAAGAGTGAAACACACAGCATCAATAAGGATTAAACTACAAGCTTTTGTATATCTGAATCAACTGCTTGAGTCACTAGTGGACATAAAAAAAATCTGTGGACAGGGGGAAGGCATCAGCTCTGCCCAATTTGGCTGAACTAGACTCAGCAGTTGAAGACCCTATAACTATAGGGGTATTAGGTTTCAGATGACAGGTGTTAGTTCCATCTGAGGATACCAGGTAAAGAACAATTATTAGAATATGGGCTGAGGTCACCTGTAACAGCAGGACTAGCCTCTGTGTGTCTCTGTGTCATTGAGAAGACATGTTACACCATGTGGCAGTAAGTAACTAGGCCCAATATGAGGCAAGGCCTCAAGTACTCACAATCTGAGCAGCTGGTGTCGATGAAGGTTGCAGGTGGCGGGAGGTGACCGAGTCACTATAAGTGAAGAGAACTGGAAATCAGAGATCTGGTTGGTATTTTAGGAGCAAGAGTAGCAGTATGATGGTGCTATTTATAGTCAGAATCCTGGGAAGAGAGAGCACAGCGTGCGCTCATGCAGCACTCCACTTTGAAGATGACATCAGAGTTTAATTACTCAATCTAAACTTTGACCGCAGTGAAAAAATGGTGGGACATTTGAAATGACACCCAATAGTGCCATCTGCGAAGTAGCTAATAATAAGAAGAGGTAGCTTCTAACACAGAACACAAAGTTCTAGAAAGTGCCACAAAGCAGAGCCCAGTGCTCGAAGGTCACATTCGAAGCTAGTCCTGCAATCTCTCATTCCAGCAGGAACTGGGTACTGCCTCCAAAGCTGTTGGTGTTTAATTGCAGATTTAAAGCATTTGAAATTTTTGAAACAACATTTGAAGGCTTGATTGAAGTTACCAAAGGAAAAAAATATCTACAGTGTATAAAATATTTTGATTGAAGAAAAAATAAAAGCTATAAAAAATACAGTTGGACATTTTTTTAACTAAGCAGAAGAAAAGGCATTCAACCTCCTAGGACACTAGCATGACAGTTACGGGCAGATGTTATATGGGGCAGGTCTTTAACAGGTTTTTTCTGTTTGATGTTTGCTAGTTTCCAGACCAAACCTCCTGTGGGCAGCAGCGTATAACCCAAATGTCTAAGAATTTCTAAATTCACGTGTTACTCAATGGATGATAAACAAAAATATGTATTTAATTTTTTAAGTGCACCTGTGCAATACATACAAGTTTTCCTAGGTTTGAATCCAGAAATGCTGCAAGTACAATGACCCTGCCCGAAATCCACTGAGTTCCAAACTTCCTCTAATGAGATGACAATGTGGCCTATACTTCATTCCCAAGCAGTTTTGCCAGCCCTGCCTGAGTTCCCTCCTGCTGGACTGCAGAACACCTTCCCCTCTCCTTATATCATAAGTGAGAGGCATTCTGTAGTTAACAAAGGAGAACTGGACAAAGTGGCTAACGCCGCTTTGGATTTCTATGCTGCAGGGGAAATTTTGTCAGTTCATTACAGGAATTTAGGAGTTTATTGGATTTCTTGCAGGATGAACAGGTATTGTTCTGTACTTGCAGTGTTCTCAAAGAGAGAAAACAGTGAAATGCCCATGTATTGCACAGATATGCTGAATATATATTTTTGTTATTTTCAAGGATAACTGTTGTTTAGTCTAGGTTTAATTGCAATCAACCATTAAATTAGTCATCAACAACAGCAGTGGTAAACACCACTGTAAAGGCCATAAGGTTTATAGGAGGAACTAGGGAAAACAGGGGGACATAAATTGGCACACGAAGCACACAAGGAAATTTACATTGATGACACACATATTAGAGAGCAAATGATGAGTACAGTGAACCCTTGTGTGATAAGAAGCATACTTATATAGAGCAACCGACCATTCAAAAAAGAAAAACAACAATACATTTGTTAAAACCCCCAGAACATTACATATTTTCTTTTTTATGTGGCACAATATTTATGAAACTGTTTAAAAAATGCATATTTATAGGGAATAAGTTATTAAAATTAATTAAACACAATATAATACCCGCATGGAATGAATTGAGTAAAGAGATACCATTTATGTTAACCTTAAAATTCCATGCACCCGTGATATCGCAAAAAAAAATAAAAATGGTACCCACAAATCTCCATAGGCGTTCTTTAAGCTGCATATGGTGCTCGGTTTTTTAAATGCCCAATAGAGTAAAAAATGTTTAAAACCAATGTCAGATTTTTGTTTGTGTTTGAGTATTTGTTTTTGTGCTGTCCTTATTTTATCATTGATTCTGTAAAAACAGCTCTTATCTTCTTTCCCTTTGCTGACTAGTACGGTTGAGAGTTGGGAAATGTACACATTTTCCACTTGCTGTGTTTTGTCTCATTTTTCACCTTTTTTAGTTAACCACTTCCAGACCCTGGGTGTGCTAGACACGCCCCAAAAATGTCATCATTGTACACAGAAAAATACAATGAAACATTGTTTCGTTTTGTATCTTTCTTTTTTTACCATCTACAGATCAAAGGGAGGAACTCCGATTTGCAGATGAAGTCAGTTAAAGCAACCTGACAAGTAGAAAAACTTTTTTTTTTAAATAAATGTTCCTCTTTTGAACCTCTTATAAACACTTAGTTTACTCTAATCAGCCCTAATTAACGCCTTATTCTCGTTGCAATTATAATTTTCCTGGTGATTCTTTTTTCTATTTTATTAACTAATATTTAAACTTTTTTTCTCTTTTTCATTGCTTTTTTCATTATTTTTTTACACCTTTTACATAATTTCAGTGTTGTTTTAACCACTTCAGTCCCAGAAGGATTTATCCCCTTAATGACCAGGCCATTTTTGCGATACGGCACTACATTATTTTAGCTGACAATTGCCCAGTTGTGCGATGTTGTACCCAAACAAAATTAATGTCCTTTTTCCCCCCCACAAATAGAGCTTTCTTTTGATGGTATTTGTTCACCTCTGTGGTTTTTATTTTTTGCGCTATAAACAAAAATAGACCGACAATTTTGAAAAAAATATATTTTTTTTACTTTCTGCTATAAAACATACCCAATAAAAAAAAATAAAAAATCAAATTTCTTCATCAATTTAGGCCAATTTGTATTCTGCTAGATATTTTTGGTAAAAAAAAAACCCAATAAGCGTATATTGAATGGTTTGCGCAAAAATTATAGCGTCTACAAAATAGGGGATAGATTTATGGCATTTTTATTATCTATTTATTTTTTACTAGTAATGGCGGTGATCTGCGATTTTTTGCGGGGCTGCAACATTGCAGCAGACAGGTCAGACACCTGACATTTTTGACACTTTTTTGGGAACCAGTGACATCATTACAGTGATCAGTGCTAAAAATATGCACTGACATTGTACTAATGGCACTAGCATGGAAGGGTTTAACATCGGGGCCGAACAAGGGGTTAAATGTGTTCCCTCAGTGTGTTTACTAACTGTATTGGGGATGGGCTGCCTGGGACAACAGAGAGATCCATCTTCCTGCATAGCAGGATCTCTGTGTCATCCCCTGACAGAACTGAGATCTGCCTTGTTTACTTTGGCAGATCTCCGTTCTGTCTCTGTGGGGAACGATCGTGGGCGGCCGGTGGACATCAAGTCCGTCGGACCTGCTAATTGACTCCCCCGCTGGCCAATCGGTGCACGCGCGCGCGCCCACAGGAACCCATGTACGAGCCCGACGTAAACCTACGGCGATTCACACAGATGAGCCAATCTGCCGCAGAATAACTGCGGCGACTGTTCGGAAAGCGGTTAAACAGGACAAGCTAAAAAATACAATGCACACTTTGTATGTACAGTAACACTATTTATAAAAAGTGATTTTTTTGTTTTTGTTTTATTACGTTTAATTGTCTAATGGTTGCAAAAGAAATCATTGTTGCAGGACAATATTCACAAAAAGAAAGCCTTGTTTGTCCTTAAAAAACAATATATGTATTATGTTGTTACCTTAAAGTGGGGTTCCACCCAAAAAAACAAAAATACCTGAAAAATTCTAAAAAAAAAACAAAAAAACATTTGGATATTTTTTTTTTTTTACTTACCTCTAAATGCCTGTTGCTAGGTGGTCCCTCGTAGTCTGCCTCTTCCTTTGCCTGGGCTGGTGACATCACTTCCCCCTCGGCACAGGAAGGGCTCGGCTCTGCTCCCTCCCTCCTGTCAATCATCTGGGACCCATTACAGGTCCCAGGTGATTGAGCGGCCAATCACGGCGCGCGGCGCCGCTCGCGCATGCGCAGTGGGTGCCAGGCTGTGAAGCCACAGCCCGGCGCCCACAGTTGAAATGCCGGCGCCGACGAGCGGAGGGGGGGGACGAGCGGAGCTTCGATCCCCCGCATCGCTGGATCCAGGGACAGGTAAGTGTCCAATAAAAAGTCAGCAGCTGCAATATTTGTAGCTGCTGACTTTTAATTTTTTTTTTTTAATGGACCCCCTGGGTGGAACTCCTCTTTAAGTAATGACAAAATTATCGCCGAACAAAAAGGCTCATAGCAGAAATTTGAAAATTGCTCTGGTCCATAAGGAGTGAACAGGTGTGAGAACCGAAGTGGTTAAAGCTGACCTTCAGTCATTTTCTCATCTTTCCATCTATTAAATCTTCTGCCCTTGTTGTTTTAACCACTTCAGCCCCAGAAGATTTTACCCCCTTCCTGTCTGACCAGAGCACCTTTTACAATTTGGCACTGCGTCGCTTTAACTGACAATTGTGTGGTCATGCGACGCTGTACCCAAACGAAATTTGCATAGTTTTTTCCCCACAAATAGAACTTTCTTTTGGTGGTATTTGATCACCTCTGCGGTTTTTATTTTTTGCGCTATAAATAAAAAAATAGCGTCAATTTAAAAAACAAACAATATTCTTTGCTATAATAAATATCCCCAAATTAAAAAGCAGTCAAATTTATTTTTTTTAACCACACAAAACCCCATGTAATGAAACCGTCGCTAAACGTGTAAGTGTGTAAATAGGGCCATAGGAAAGCATTGTGTGAGTTTAGGTGCAGTAGATAACTTAATCTATCCGCAGCTAAAAGCTGAATTCTATCCGCCTGTGTGAAAGGTGCCTAATGGAGCCTCAGAAAGCAGCAAAACCCGACAGGGTTTCTAATCTTTCCCCTTTCTATAAAAAAATGTGCGTATGTTACAGCGGTATTAAACACAAAATGAAACACGTATTATATTGCAGCTTACCAGTTATTAGATATGGTGGATGCAGGGCCACTGTTAGAAATCATGGGGCCCTGTACAGCCTACCTGACAGGGCCCTCCCACCTGACAGGGCCTGGGGCCAGAGCCCGACCACCCCTCCCTCTAGCCCACAAGCCGGCCATAATCCATGCCCCTAATCTAAATGTGGGCAAAACGCATGGATTCCAATGTTTTTTTTTTAAGCACGTGATTAGAGCTAGAGACTCTAGCTCTAGGCTACAAAAAAGGGTGGGCTCGGGGCGCAGACCACTGGGCTGGAGTGATGGGGGGGTGGGGTCCATGCTCAGGTCCATCTGCCGCACCCCCTGACAGATGGAGCACCAGCTGCCACTGGGTGTATGTTGATATGTTGATAATTTACAAAATGCAGGTGTCAAGAATATGTAATGTACACAGTGCAGGGGTCAGAACTATGTAACTTACACAGTGTAGTTTCAGGAGTATGTACCATACAGTTTGCAGGATTCAGGGTTACTTACCCACCAGTGCTGCCAATCTGCCAATCTGCCAATCTGTGCCCAACAGTTATGCCTGTCAGTGCCAATCAGTACCGCCTATCAGTGATGCCTATCAGTGCCGCCTATCATTGCCGCTTATTAGTGCCCATCAGTGCTGCCTATCATTGCTGCCTATCAGTGCCCATCAGTGCCGCATATCAGGGCAGCCTCATCAGTGCCTCCTCATCAGTGCCCATCAGTGCCGCTTCATCAGTACCCATCAGTGCCCATAATTGCTGTCTTATCAGTACCCATTAGTGCCACTGACAGAAACTAAGAAAACACCACCAGATGAAAAGAGAAGAAAGAAAACTTAAAGATAGAAAACTGATACACCCATCACATCTAAGTAAGCTACAATATAATAAATGTTTGCTTTTGGGTTTAGTTTAGTACTGCTTCAATACAATCAGATTGGGGGATTTTTGCATGGAGGAGAAATTTGAGGGGTAGGGTATATGAGATAGGATGGGTGATTTTGAGGATTGTACTGGGAGGAGGGGGGATTTGTTTTAGGAGAATTTTGGCTAACAAAGGGAATACAGTATGTGCTAAGGGGTTTAGCGTGCAGATTAGTGTTTGATTTTCTTTGGGGGGTGGGGGGCAGGGTTTTGTTTTTTTGCTGCCACATACTTGCTCATACATCTTGGGGGTGTGGTGTGGGGAGGAGGGTGCAGTATGGCATCTTTGCCCTGGGCACTAGATGACCTTGTCCCAGCACTGATCCAGACTGCTCAGATCAGCCTTCCCCCGAGGGTTTTGTGGAACACAGGAGTTACTCCAGAGGTTGCTAGGGGGGTGTTCAGCAGTGGCAGTGGTGAATATTCAAAGTGAAAGTCCTGGCATTAATGTAATTCAACAAAGCTAGAGGTGTGTGACCGATGGAACCTACCCTCTAATCAGGGAAGTAATCACTGGCGTCAATTATCTTTTTAGCTGTCTGCAATGGGAACATTCTTCCCAATGACCCCCAGTGTAAGGATCATTTTTCCCACTGACCAGCAACAAAGGGGGGCCTTCTCACTCTGACCACCAATGTAATGGGGTCCTTGTTCCACTGTGCATCAATGTAAGGAGATACCTCTCCCACCAACCAGCAACGTAAGGAGGTCCTTGTCCCTCTAGGTGGTGAATAAACTGTGCGCCAAATTGGGAAAAAACTCAACTGAACTAATAATATAATAAGCTGCTCCCCTTGTAGAGTGGTGTGCTCCAATAGACATAAATAGTGAATTAGGGGGCGCAATAGTGACTGGTCAGAAGACCCTAAATGATCCCATACCAATCGCAAACTAAAAATATACACAAAAAACTAGTGCTGAACTTTTATACAACAAAGCTTGAGGTATCTGATTCAAGTGGTCATATTTGTAAATGCAACAGAATAAAATTAATAATCAAATGTCCATATGTGCAACAACGAGTTATAAAATGTGATATGATAGTCCCAACAGATTGAAAAAAAATAAATGAAGCAATCCATAAAAAAACAACACCAAATCTTGCAACTGTGATGTTAGCTTCCAATAAATTCGATAGTGATCCTTCACCAAGAGTTTGAAAATCGACACCCAAAGTGAACGAATAATTTGTCTGCTTACCAGAGAGCCATGACTTAAAATTAAAAAGAAAGTCAGGCAGTGCTTGTGCAGCATAGTGCCTGCTCATAAGGACTTAATCTGGAGATGTATATGACCTTCCTCCTCATGGAGATATGCAGGATATGGAAAAAGAATGGAGGACATCCATAGCATAATAACGTTGATTAAAGATAAAAAGTATAGCCAAATGGCTCCTTAAATTTAAAAGTGCCTCTCCCGGCACTGGGGCTGCTGGCTTATCGTTACAGGTGGTGTGTGTGTCTGCCTCACGTCCACCTCTGTGGATAGCGCGTGTTCCACCCGCTCCTAACAACAACCAGGGGGACCGGAAGTGGTGTAGGAAAGCATGACCAGGTACCGCCTCGACGTACGTTTCGTGATTACGTCTTCAGGAAGTGTACCTGGTCACTGGTGGTCACAATATTTATAGTCTGAGTTACAAGTTAGTAAGGAGAAAAGAGCGGAGTTGTGCGCCTAGCTGCAGTGCCGGTCTGAGGAGCACCCCGCTGCCTCTCTTGTATCAACCTGTACACAACATCCATTGATGCATAAACTTCCTCCAATAGTAGCACATATTTGTAAAACGTATGTGTTGATTTTTATGGATTGCTTCTTTTTTTTTTTAATCTGTTGGGACTATCATATCACATTTTATAACTCGTTGTTGCACATATGGACATTTGATTATTAATTTTATTCTTTTGCGTTTACAAATATGACCACTTGAATCAGATATCTCAAGCTTTGTTGTATAAAAGTTACGCAGTAGTTTTTCGTGTATATTTTTAGTTTGCGATTGGTATGGGGTCATTTAGGGTCTTCTGACCAGTCACTATAGAGCCCCCTTCTCCCTCTAACCAGTAATTGTAAGGGGGTACCACTCCCAATGACCATTAATGTAAGAGGGCACTTCACCTACTGACCACCATGTAAGAGAATGCCTTTCCCGTTGACCACCTATGTAAGGCTCCCTTAATGATTAATACTGAAAATACTTTTGTGGCAGACAGCAGCGATATGTTTAAAAATGATATCTACAACTTACTGCTTACATGGTGCTGTGAGCTGTAAAAACTGTATACCTGTATAGAATTTTTTTCCACAGGTTCTTTATTCATTCTTCCATTGTAAAAATGTTGAGGTCTGCTTGTCCAGATCAATAATAGTTGCCATCTTAGTATTTACTGTAGGGCAGGGAGCTTTGATTCTTTGGGCTAGAGCTGACCAAAGTATTGGTTTATATATTGTATGCATCAACTGGGCTAGACCTGTCACTTGGTTCAACATAAGCTTCATAAATGAAGATTTTCTTGCATTACAACAAGTACCATATTAACATTTAGGTGTGAAAAATTCAAACCAAACCTTGTTTGTAGAGATAATGTTGCCTGATGCTGGGCTTAAGAATTTTTTTATTTCCTGCCCAATACCGATCTATGTATTTATATCCGACCAGGTCCAGTACACAAGCTTGCAGCAGTGAAAAGGTTTTCATGTCTCCAAATTTACAATTCTAGACTATTTTTACAAAGATATGATGTGGCCGAGTCCAGACTTGGCTATCAAACATGGGACATTTTCTGGTAATGTGATGCTTTCCTAAGATCATCCTCTATTTTATCTATCTGACAGAAGTTTTACATTTAATATCCAAAATACTCAATGTAGCACTGCAGAAAAGAGGTCATTTCAATGATTCAGAATCATCCCTCTTCATAAAAACCTAGATAATATGTAAGAGCGCTGTGCTAGAGCAAGCACTTCCATGATATATTACAGCACGTGGCAGATTTTATAGTTTGCTACATGAAGCTCTTTTGTGAAAAACATTTCAAAGGGAGTAAGCATAAAAGTCAACAAAGAGGACTTACATGATAACTTTTTACAGCCACATGATCACTTTTTACAGCTTGTCAAAGTTATTCTTTGGCTGATCATTTTATATAATGTCCCTGGGGTTTGTTGGTATTGCTATGGTGATACATCTAGGATTGTAGAGCGTTGTATTGTAAACTGTCAGATTAAATCTGCACTGTATGTTTATTTAATTAAATCTAATCTTAGAAATATGTTGCCATTAGCCAAATGATGTGCATATGATCTCCGCAATTATGCATAAAGAGTGGCTGGAGTTCTTCAATGAATCATGAACATTCAGTCTCTGGAATAATGCACAATTACTGGTATTATGAAAATACATTTACTAACATTATATATAGTCACCAGAAATATGTACATACAGCCACTGGAACCACATTATATGGTCAAAAGGAGTGAAAAAAGCTGATTATCACATGTGTACATGCTTGTTGGACGTTCGATTCCTAAACCAGGTACATCTAATTAAGCATATAGCTACTGTATGCAATCTCCATTAACAAACATTAGCAGTTAGAAGATTGAGACAAACCATTCATCACTAAAAAGGGTGCTTACAATGATCAGCTTTTATTTATGTAAATTCTTTATCCCAAAAGAAACAGCACTGTTTGCTTGTTTCAATTAGTTTAGTGTATTTAAATCTGCTAGCGCATTGAACACTCTCCTCCCCCAGAATGACAATGCTGCTGTCAAAAGGTGCCCCAGTGCTTCTTCATCCACAGTGGGGGCACTGTAATACAGGAGGTGTGTTACTGGCTAGATCATCAAGTTAAAGCAGAGGGGGAAAAGCCTAAAAAAAATGAATGTAACCGCCACATCTAATAATTGGTAAGCTGCAATATATTACATTTTTGGTTTTGGATTTACAACTTCTTTAAGACCACACTTAAGGGGGTATGGGGAAATTTTTGCTTTGGGAGACGGATAGAAATTTTTGACTGATTGCCCATTTGTTATCTACATATTGTCACAATTGCCCATTTGTTGCCTGCACATTGTCACAATTGCAATAATTTCATGAGTGCCTGATTGGTGTCCATATATTGTCCCGACTGCCCATTTGTTGCCTGCATAATGTCAAGACTGCTCGTTTGTTGTCCACATATTGTCACAAATGCTTGTTTGTTGCTCGCCTATTGTCAAAATTTCTATTTTTTAATCTACATATTGTCACGATTGCCCATTTGTGGCCTTATATTGTCACAAACAACCCATTTACTGCTTGCATATTGTTGTGGTATGCTCCCCATGCCTAGAAACTTTTGTGCCTACATCCCCATAGCGGTGTAGTGGAGTTTCCATTTACGCACCATACTAAGATGGAGACTCAGTCCACTTTAACTCCATTCACACTTACTCAGGTATCACATACCTGGTGCTAGAAACCAATGGAGAGAGGGCTTCCCTGAAGGTGGAACAGAAGTAGTCAGGCCCAAAGTAGCACAGGCCACCTGCTGAAATGCTTGCAGAGATGTTCTGATTAGGATGCTTGTCAGAGGAGCACCCGGGAGTACAGCTGATCCACTGTAGTGGTGTCTGCAGACAGGTGGCATCCGTGGGAAGCAGTAGGTCTTTTGTAGCATAGAGAACAGGAAAGGGGAGTCAGTTTGAAGCCAAGGTCAGGTGCCAGGTGGGGATCAGAGCAAGTGTAGTCAGGTGGATACCCAGGGTCATACACAGGAGAGCAGAGAGAGAAGATCCGTTAAGTAAGCCAGGGTCAAGTCAGGAGGCAGGTTGAAGACAGGTCCAGAGCAAGCCGAGTCGGTAACAGGAATTCACAGAAGTAAGAGGATCACAAGAACAAACACACTGGAGGAGTCAGAGATCAAGCAGCAATTGCAAAGAGTGACTGGCTTCTTTATGAAGGCTGTTTGGTGCCAAACTGTGCTGAGAGCATGTGTAATGATGTGCCAGTGTGCATACGTGTTCTGGGGCACATCTGTGCATGCATGCATTTGCCAATGTGCATCCGTGTGTGCCAGTGTGTCTTTCTGCGGCCATGCAAAGGAAAGGCAGGTCTTCAGACACCTCTGCTGTGGACATCAGGGTAACATTCCTTTGGTTTCTGGATACACCTGGGTAAAATAGGTTTTTCTGTTTTCCTCCCTCAGCAACTCAGAGAGGCCACATGTAATGAAGCAGAGGGAGCTGGGCAAATGATCTGCAGGTAGGTGAGAGGCACTCTACTGTCAGAACTGACATATCAGCAGCTGGTCAGGAGTCTAATAGCACACAGCTTCTCTGAAAGACCCAGCTACTAAGTTGAGAACCTCACCAATTGCTACCAGAATCAGGGCCGGATTAACATAGGGGCTGATGGAGCTGCAGCTCCAGGCCCCTGCTTTAAAATTGGCCCTCCCAGCCAGCAGTAAAAGGCCGATTTTCTCCTGTCCATAAACGTCTATGGGACAGGAGAAGCTGTGTGTAAATGTAGGGGTGTCTGGCTGCATCTGTGTTGGCTTACTGTGGTTATTAGTGTCACAGTGCACAGTTCCCCCCCTACACAAATGGCTCTGCCTTCCCCCTCCCCTCTCTCTTCTCTCTCTGTGTGCAGTGAAGGAGCCGTGTGGGCTGGGAAATTATGAACAGAGCAGCCGGCAGATAGAAGGTGAACTGAACACATATCTGAGTGATGAGCTTCCCATCCAAGTGTGAGCTCAGTGACTGGACTCTTATCTCCCTTCTCTCCCCCTCTTTTACCTTTATCTTCAGCAATGGCTGTTATAACTGCAGCCAATATGTAGACTTGGCTCCTTGTGCTTTTAGGTGGGTTCACACTGCTTTGCTGTGTTTTGGCCCATTGCTGGTGTATCCGCAGTTTTACCCACAGTCCTATTGATTTCTATTAGGTTGCATGTTTTTTCTGAAAGCGCACCAAAATTCCTGCGTGCTGCATTTTGTCTTTGGCGCACTGTCAGAAAATGCGGCAAAAATATGCAACCTGATATAAAACAATAGGTCTGCAGCTAAAACTGCAGATACACAAGCAGTGCGCCCAAACTGCAGCACACCAGTGTGAGCCCAAAGGCTTGTACACACAACCCTCTATAGAACTTGGTCTGATCAATACTGCTGGCATTCAATTTACACACAACCATACCATCCCAGATGAGGAGGGGTGGGGGCTCCAGGAATTTGTTTGACTATGCAGGCCCTGTCCCTTCTTTCCATCCTGGAAGAGTCCTGGACGGAGTGGCAGGCTGCTGGTGGCAAGTGACACGCTGTATCTGGGGTCAGGCTGCTGGTGGCAAGTGGCACATTGCATCTGATGGCAAGTTGCACACTGTATGTGGTGGCACGCTGCTAGTGGCAGGCTGCTGGTGGCAAGTGACATGCTGTATCTGGTGACAGGCTGTCAGTGGCAAGTGGCACACTGTATCTGGTGAAAGGCTACTGGTGGCACACTGTATCTGGTGAAAGGCTGCTGGTGGCACACTGTATCTGGTGGCAGGCTGCAGGTGACAAGTGGCACACTGTATCTAGTGGCAGGCTGCTGGTGGCAAGTGGCACACTGTATCTGGTGGCAGGCTGCTGGTGGCAAGTGGCACACTATCTGGTGGCAGGCTGCTGGTGGCAAGTGGCACACTGTATCTGGTGGCAGGCTGTGGTTGGCAAGTGGCACACTGTATCTGATGGAAGGCTGCTGGTGACAAGTGGCACACTGTATCTGGTGGCAGGGTGCTGGTGGCAAATGGCACACTGTATCTGGTGGCAGGGTGCTGGTGGCAAGTGGCACACTATCTGGTGGCAGGCTGCTGGTGGCAAGTGGCACACTGTATCTGGTGGAAGGCTGCTGGTGGCAAGTGACACTGTATCTGGTGGCAGGCTGCTGGTGGCAAGTGGCACACTGTATCTGGTGGCAGGGTGCTGGTGGCAAGTGACACATTGTATCTGGTGGCAGGCTGCTGGTGGCAAGTGGCACACTGTATCTGGTGGCAAGTGGCACAATGTATATGGTGACAGGCTGGTGGTGGCAAGTGACACACTGTATCTGGTGGCAGGCGGCACACTGTATCTGGTGGCAAGTGGCACAATGTATCTGGTGACAGGCTGCTGGTGGCAAGTGACACACTGTATCTGGTGGCAGGCTGCTGGTGGCAAGTGGCACAATGTATCTGGTGACAGGCTGTCGGTAGCAAGTGGCAGTGGCACACTGTATCTGGTGGCAGGCTGTGGTTAGCAAGTGGCGCACTGTATCTGGTGAAAGGCTGCTGGTGGCAAGTGACCCACTGTATCTGGTGGCATGCTGCTGGTGTCAAGTGGCCCACTGTATCTGATGGCTGGCTGCTAGTGGCAAGTGACACACTGTATCTGGTGGCTGGCTGCTAGTGGCAAGTGGCACACTGTATCTGGTGGCAAGTGGCACATTGTATCTGGTGGCAGGCTGCTGGTGGCAAGTGGCATGCTGTATCTGGTGGCAGGCTGCTAGTGGCAAGTAGCACACTGTATCTGTGGCAGGCTGTGGGTAGCAAGTGGCACACTGTATCTGTGGCAGGCTGTGGGTAGCAAGTGGCACACTGTATCTGGTTGCAAGTGGCACACTGTATCTGGTGGCAGGCTGCTGGTGGCAAGTGACATGCTGCATCTAGCGGCAGGCAACTGTGGAAAGTGATACTCTACATCTGGTGGCAGGTTATGGGTGGCAAGTGACAAGCTGCATCTGGTGGCAAGTGACAAGCTCAGGTTCCCACTGATTCTGCATAATGGTGAGTTGAACTATTTCACTATATATTACAATGTAGTAACTGAAATAATGGAATTTGATCATCCTGACACCATATCAAGCGTGGTGTCAGGATGATTGATTTTAAGTACTAACACCAGCCATTTGCCTGACAAATCACCTCCACTGCCGATTTCCCTGCCAACCCCGAGACTACATCCTCCACCCTCATCCTTTTTTGGGAAGAGGGGGTTGTCCCTAAATGACAGTTTGGAAATGTGGTCTCCCTATCTTGCTGATGGTGAGACACCGCATAGCAGGTGGTATTGCTGCTGCTCAGAGGCTGCACAGCTGGTATTACTGGTGAGAGTAAATTTAATTCATTTTAACGAAAAATTGTTTGCATTTTCATTTTGTTTCCATAAAAAGGCCCACCGAAATTCTCAGCACCAGGCCCATGATGCTCTTAATCTGGCCCTGACCAGAATACTTTGGTACTTAGTTCCCTCCAGCTGTTCGCCGATGTTACCAGAGATACCCTGGCTATGCAGCTACGTGTTACCCTGACTGTGCCACCTTGCTGTAAAGAGTCCATGTTTGTGAAACATTCATAACCAGTTTTGTATTATTCTGCAGTGTATGCATGTTTTTGCCGAAGAGAATGCTGTACCTCATGACCCACAGTGCAAGGATCTCCCTGCTCCTGCTTCATTCATTCTGTTGATCTGTGCTTCTTCAATCTCTCCTGTTGCTTCTTGAATATTAACCCACAGAACAAGTCATCATGAGAGCATCTTTAACATACATTAAAGCGGAGTTCCACACAAAAATGGAACTTCCGCTTTTTGGAACCCTCCCCCCCTCTGGTGTCACATTTGGCACCTTTCAGGGGGGAGGGGGGTGCAGATACCTGTCAAAGACAGGTATTTGCACCCACTTCCGGCATAGACTCCCATGTCCATCTTCAATCACGCCGCCCGATGATGTGGAGTTCCCCTTTAAATCTATGCCAGACCCAAAAGGGCCTGGTATGTATTTTGGGGGGACCCCACACTGATTTTTTTTTTTATTTTGGCGTGGAGTTACCCTTAAAATCTATACCATACCCAAAGGGCCTGGTATGGACTGGGACATGCCATTTTTTTCTTAATTCTATCATAGGGTTTCCCTTAACCACTTAAATACACAAAGCACCCTCCCCATGTTGAGGGCAAGCGACCTGGTATGGTTTGAGAGGGGGGGAGGGGCGCTCGCTCCTTACCACCTTTTCTGGCCTGCTAGGCTGCTTGCTCGGATAAGCGTCTGGTGTTGATTTTGGGGGGCCCCACGCCATTTTTTTTTGCATTTTGGTGTGGAGTTCCCCTTAAAATCCATACCAGAGGGCCTGGTATGGATTTTGGGGGGGACCTCACGCTGTTTTTTTAAAAAAAAATTGACATGGAGTTCCCCTTAATATCCATACCAGACCCTAAGGGCCTGGTATGGACTGGGGGGGGGGGGCACGCCGTTTTTTTCCTTGATTTTTATCTATATTGCCGGGATCTGGCAATACATTACAGCCATGAGCAAGTTTAACCACTTGGAATAATTAAATGTATCATACCACAGAGTGGTCCTGAAGATACAAAATAGTAACCAGTGCCGCGTCCTATGGATATTTGAAATAACAAAAGGAATGGGGCTTGGACTTTTTAGGCACAACCAGACAGATAAAAAAAAAGTATATTTTTATTGAAAACATATATAAAAACAATTACATCATGTCTAAAAAAAAACCACATTAATCTATCAGCACATAATTGATACAATACCGCTACTGTATGAAACCATATTGTAGCTACAAGGAAGCTAGGAAATGAATCAAGGTCTTTCCAAATTGTATGAATCCATGAGTATGGTTAAGTAATAGGGAAGCAGTAAGTAGATTTTCGAAGAGAGAAAATTCGCTCTACATGTTGCACGCTCGTTGCGCTTCTTCAGGAGCATTTAATATTGACTGACAAGAAAAGAAGTGGAGAAAAGAGACATACATCAATATAATGCAGAATTTGTAGAAAATATAGTACGCATTAACAATATAATATTTATCTATAGTGAGCTAACCCATATGCAACCCCGCAGACCAGACCCAGGTATCTATATAGCAGACAGAGAGAGACAAACCATGTTACTAATAACATTATACATGTTACTAATAACATTAATAGCATTATATTGATGTATGTCTCTTTTCTCCACTTCTTTTCTTGTCAGTCAATATTAAATTCTCCTGAAGAAGCGCAACGAGCATGCAACATGTAGAGCGAATTTTCTCTTTTTCGAACATTTACTTACCGCTTCCCTGTTACTTAACCATACTCCTGGATTCATACAATTTGGAAAGACCTTGATTCATTTCCTAGTTTCCTTGTAGCTTCAATATGGTTTTATACAGTAGCGGTATTGTATCAATTATGTGCTGATAGATCAATGTGGGTTTTTTTTAGACATTATGTAATTGTTTTAATGTTTTCAATAAAAATATACTTTTTTTTATATCTGTCTGGTTGTGCTTAAAAAGTCCAAGCCCCATTCCTTTCGTTATTTCCAGTTTAACCACTCACCGCCCGGCCTATAGCAAAATGACGGCCAGGCGGTGGTTCAGTTATCCTGACTGGACGTCATATGGGGGCGTGCATCGCAGCGATCGGTGGTGCGGTGTGTCAGTCTGACACACCGATCTCGGTAAAGAGCCTCCGACGGAGGCTCTTTACCATGTGATCAGCCATGTCCAATCACGGCTGATCACGATGTAAACAGGAAGAGCCATTGATCGGCTTTTCCTCACTCGCGTCTGACAAACGCGAGTGGAGGAGAGCCGATCGGATGCCCACACTGGACCACCAGGGAAGCAGCCAGGACCACCAGGGAAGCCCCTAACATGTGGATGGCCAGGTGCATCCCCCATGGCCATCCACATGTGCCAAATTATGCCCAACATATGCCAATCAGTGCCCACAAATGGGCACTAACTGGTAGCATTATAGAACCAATAAAATCAGTGATGCCCAGCAATGCCACCCACCAGTGTAATCAGTGCCACCCATCAGTGTCCCTCAGTGCCACCTATCAGTGCCCATCCATGCCCATCAGTGCCCACCTATCAGTGACCATCAGTGCCCATCCGTGCCACCCATCAGTGCCACCCATAAGTGCCCACCAGTGCCACACATAAGTACCTATCAGTGCCAGCTATGAGTGTCCATCAGTGCCGCCTATGAGTGCCCATTAGTGCCGCATACCAGTGCCACCTATCAGTGCCGCCTATCAGAGCCCATCATCAGTGCCATCTTATTGGTGCCACCTCATCGGTGCCCATCTGGGTCACCTTATCAGGGCCCGTCAGTGCAGCCATATCAGTGCTCATCATTGAAGAAGAAAACATACTTATTTACAAAAAAAATTAAGAGAAACAAAGGAAAACTTTTTTTTTTCAAAATTTTCGGTCTTTTTTTATTTGTTGCGCAAATAATTACAATCGCAGAGGTGATCAAATACCACCAAAAGAAAGCTCTATTTGTGGGATAAAACAATTGTTTGGGTACAGTGTAGCATGACCGCGCAATTGTCATTCAAATTGCGACAGCGCTGAAAGCTGAAAATTGTCTGGTATTGAAGTGGTTAAATTACATTTTTTCCTGTAATTTCCTGTAATGTAATTTTGCTGCGGCTCAGTAAAACACATCAGATAGATGCGCCAGTTTATAGGCAGATTACGGGGACTTCCCCAGGCACGACATTTAAAGGAATTTTTCATTTTTATTGTTTCACTTTAAGCATTATTAAAATAAACGGCCGTTTTAAAAACTTCTTTTTGCATTGATATATGTCCCCTGGGGCCGCACCTGGGTCCCCATATGCTTATTATCGCAATAAATTGCATATAAGCCTTTAAAATTAGTACTTTTTAATAGGGTTTGCTACACAAATTTTTCGCCTGTTCTCATGTTTTGGTGCTAAACCGATCCGGGGGGGTGTTTGGCCCATCCCCAGTCATGAGCAAGGCTGTTATGGCGGAAACGCATTGGCTGTTTGTGCTGTATACACTGTCTTGCTGCACTTGACCGTGATGCCGGCGATCTTCTGTCCTTTATATATTGACCTACGTTTGGACGATTGTGCACTTCTTTAGGTTCTGTATGTTTGCCCAATGTTATAAATAAAGAATTAAAAAAGAGAGCGAGATTTA
Source organism: Lithobates clamitans (assembly GCA_037952925.1). Classification (NCBI taxonomy): domain Eukaryota; kingdom Metazoa; phylum Chordata; class Amphibia; order Anura; family Ranidae; genus Lithobates; species Lithobates clamitans. The sequence continues at coordinate 525,179 of JBBGZY010000318.1, forward strand.
ATCATATATGTAACCCTAAGCTAAAATTAAAAAATTTATACTTATTTCTCTCCGACAGGTGAGCTTCAATTTATTTAAAAAATAAAAGTTGCAGCAGACATCTAGTGTAGTTTCCGTGAATGCAAGATTTTGCATGCAATATACAAGCAGTCTTAAAAATTGCAAGAGCTCAATGCAAAAGTAAAAGACGACATACAGCTCAGAATCCAGAACAGAAATGTTTAACGTGTTATTTCTCACATCTAAAACACGACACACTATTTATCAATATATATATATCTTGAGATAGATAGATAGATAGATATATAGATATATATATATCTCGAGATAGATAGATAGATAGATAGATAGATAGATAGATAGATAGATAGATAGATATATCTCGAGATAGATAGATAGATATATAGATATATATATCTCGAGATAGATAGATAGATATATAGATATATATATCTCGAGATAGATAGATAGATATATAGATATATATATCTCGAGATAGATAGATAGATATATAGATATATATATCTCGAGATAGAAAGATAGATATATAGATATATATATCTCGAGATAGATAGATAGATATATAGATATATATATCTCAAGATAGATAGATATATAGATATATATATCTCGAGATAGATAGATAGATATATATATCTCAAGATAGATAGATAGATATATATATATCGAGATAGATAGATAGATAGATAGATAGATAGATAGATAGATAGATAGATAGATAGATAGATAGATAGATAGATAGATAGATAGATAGATAGATAGATAGATAGATAGATAGATAGATAGATAGATAGATAGATAGATAGATAGATAGATAGATAGATAGATAGATAGATAGATAGATAGATAGATAGATAGATAGATAGATAGATACAAGTAATGTTTTTGTGCTTACAAATGCAGCTGAAGTCTGATCATTGAGCTACAATATAACAAGTTGGATATCATTTTGGACACTAGATGGCGTTTGGTGAATTAATATACCTGTCTGACCTTTAGTGCATGATAAACTTGTTTCTGCTACAGATAAATTATGAGTAAAGCCTGGAAATCTGTATAAAATATGAACTATTTACTCAGTATGAACAGCACAATTAACTGTCAGCTTATTGGCTCCTTATTTAACTAAATTGGATTTCATTTTGCTTAGTACTAGTGCTCAATAATTTTCAAGACAAGAGAGAATCATAACTAGAGAAAATTCAACAGAAAGAATACTTTTAAAGCAATATCTGAGACGTTTCAGTAGTTACTACAAATATTACCCACACATTGCAATAATAAGTTCAGTGTGAACATAATCATTTGACAAGTATAGCATGACTGTAAAAAGAGATTTATAACAATTCTGAGCAAATGTGAGTGAATCATCTATCTAAGGCCTCATACACATGGGCATACAAAAAGTTGCTTTTACAGGCATACAGCATATATCTTATGCCACAGTTCTAATTTAGCTTATGTGACCATGCAGGTGTTTGGATCAATATTTTGATAAGCACAGTGTTTAGAGGCATAAAAAAATACTGCACCAAAGCTGCATTCAGAGAAGAGCTTATAAGCATAATTTACACACATATGCATGTGCATAAACGCACATGTATGTGCATACATTTATTCTAGGGGCCAAAATAAATGATCATTCTGACCAGTGGAATGCTTTTATGCATGTATATACGTGCCAACATTAGCATATTTTATGCTTTATTTTTCTTCCATCTCCTGGCAGAAAGATCCAGCTTAGATAGGAGTATTTTACACGCCTGTGTGTATAAGGCATAATTGGTGAACTGTATTATCTAAAAGAATGTAGCAAAATGTTATTTTTATATTTTTCTTTTCTTTTTAGAAGCAGTCATTTTTTGGCAATGTTTTCACTAACACTGCAAAAGATGATGGTGTGACAGATAATTGCCTGATCTCCAAATAATAGGTGCTTCAATGTATTTGCTATAAAGAACATAGCAAAAGCTCATTAGCAATGGAGATGGATACCAGGTATTGCTCAGAGTAAATTCAAGTCTTTTTTTGTGATTTAAAAAAGGAATACTTTCTTGGTTTCACTGTATAACAAAGTGCTGTATACCCGCTGACTGGTGGCAGTTCTGCCTTTTTTACTGCCAGAGGCAAACTCTAAAATGACATCTTTGTAACCTCTGAGAAATGGGAGACATCTTTGTTTATTTCTTCCTCATTCTTATGCCCCGTACACACGGTTGGATTTTCCGACGGAAAATGTGTGATAGGACCTTGTTGTCGGAAATTCCGATCGTGTGTGGGCTCCATCACACATTTTCCATCGGATTTTCCGACACACAAAGTTTGAGAGCAGGCTATAAAATTTTCCGACAACAAAATCCGTTGTCGGAATTTCCGATCGTGTGTACACAAATCCGACAAACAAAGTGCCACGCATGCTCAGAATAAATAAAGAGAGGTAAGCCATTGGCTACTGCCCCGTTTATAGTCCCGATGTACGTGTTTTACGCCACCGCGTTCAGAATGATCAGATTTTCCGACAACTTTGTGTGACCGTGTGTATGCAAGACAAGTTTGAGCCACCATTCGTCGGAAAAAATCCTAGGACCGTGTGTACGGGGCATTAGGCTCCGGTCACTTTTATGCAACGAGGGATTGTCTGAAATATCACTTTGCAGTCCCAATTATTTTTATTGGCACGCCAAATGCACCAGCCAACGCACATGTGCTAAATCACACTAAAACCCATGGTAACTTATTGCCATGCATTGTACTGTGGTGCGATTATAAGGAAAAAGGTGCCCGCACTTCTTTTCCTGTTACTGTCACACACAGGGAATGTGTCACACAGGGAATCCCATTGAAATTATTAGGCTACCGTAAATGCAATGTACAGGAACATGCCAAAACACATTGATTTCATTGACCCATATATTGACATTTGTGAATCATGTGTGCCAACCCACAGGGCATAGAGAAATAGAGATTATAGTAAGCCTATAATAAAAAACAGAGTACAGTTTTCATTAAAACAGCGTACCAAGTTAAAGCTTATATGTCTTTAATAAATAAAAAGTATGCTGGAATGCAAATTTTCTATTAAATCATAGTCAAATTAACCAAAGCATGCTGGCTTTGCTTAATTTGGCTTGGGCATATAGGCATCAATGATCACTGGTCACAAAAGGGTTAATAGCACGCAGAGCATGTAGAAGGGTTAGTACTTATCACATCTTTGTATTGCTCTATTTGCCTTTCTGTCCTGGTAACACTTCTTCTCTTCATTTGTAGTCCATAACTCCAGACTAAAATGTCTTTTCTAGTTTTGGATAAAGTAGTGGGGGGGGGGGGTTAAAAGGAGAGAGGGTTTAAAACCTCTGTTGCTTGCTGTAGAAACAAATTACAAGGTTCTAGCACATTGGTACCTTGTACCAGCTAGAATAGCTAAATATGTCCCCACGTACTCACCTAATTGCTTTAGAGGATGTGACACGTCAGGTACACATTTCCACATATGGTGGCAGTGTCCTGCAGTTCAAGAATTCTGGAAGAATATATTTTTTATGGCTTCTAAAGCTTTGGAAATCAGAATTCCTCCAGATCCTGCTACGGCTCTCCTAAACCTTAAGCCCCCTATACTCACCCATACTCAATTTCAATTGTTTATTCAACTTAGTACTGCAGCAAAGCAAACAATTGCCAAGGCGTGGAAGTCCCAAAATCTAATTCTTGCTGAAGCCAAACACAGAATGAACAGAGCACTTGTATATGCTAAGATGACAGCTATTGAAGAAAATAAGATCAATCAATTTCGCAAGATTTGGCAACCATGGGTTAAATACTACCTCCCCACCGATTTTGACCAATCTCTGTTGTTACCTCACTAGGTCGTAAACCATACTACTAACTAAATATGTACTACATGGGTATATCTTCCGTGAGTCGGGACACCATTCCGAGAAATATCTTCTTTTTATCTCTATCTTTCCCTCTTTCCCTTTTTTATTATACTTTTATAATGTTCTGGATACTTAGTCTGATTACTAGATTAATATATCTTTTCTTACATCTTTTATTTTCAGCATACATATAGTAAACAAGGTTGTAAGATAACTCTAATTTCCTTATTATATTGTAAAACGTTTTGAATGTATGCTATGTATCCATGTATTATATCCTTTTATTTTTTCTTTTGTGAAAACTCAATAAATATATTTAACCTCCCTGGCGGTATGATTATTTCTGATTTTAGGTGCTGAAAGCGGTACAATTATTTTGCACAGAAATTTGGCGTTTTATATTATAGGCCTGTAATTCTTAGGAATAGTTCACTTAAATCTGTCCAAACAAGAGTCTAGTAGACATCCCGGGTATGATAAAGTTTGAAAAACGAAATAAAAAATTATAATATAATAAATAACTATAAATAATTATAACAAATAATAATATAATAATAATAAAAATTATATAATAATGTAATCAAATCAAAAACACTGAAATTTGCTCAGTTGCAGAATTTTAGCTTTTGTTACTTTTAGTGTTTGATGACGGATCTCCCCACAAATCACTATCGCTCAATTCTGCGAGTGACTCTAATTTATTATCGCTTTTTTCTAGCTGCTCTAAAACCACTTTTGATGTAAAGGGACAGTTTTGGTTGCTATGGGCAATCTCCAGTTTCCTGGCAGAAAGAACAGTTTTATATATATATAAAACTGCATGCAGGACACTGGGCAAACCACTAGGGACAAAGGGGATATGTAGTTATTTGATACAGTACTGTAATCTGTAAGATTACAGTATGCTGTATCTATACTGTGTGTTTTACTTTTGAATTTACCGCCGAACTCCGTCCCCGTGCGTCGCAACGCTCGCAGGGAACGGAGCTCGGCACTGTGAATCGAGCGAGGCACAGCGGCTCGCCGATCACAGCGGGGAGACATCGCAGGATCCAGGGGACAAGGTAAGTATGCTCTTCCTGGATCCTGCGATGCGATCCCGAGTCTGGCTCGGGGATACCGCTTTTGGTATAAAAAATCCAACCCGAGCCAGACTCGGGAATACCGCCAGGGGGGTTAACAAGACCTTAGGGTTCTAGTTAGGAACATAAACATGAAAAAAAAGAAAAAAAAAAAGAAAAAACCTCTGTTGCTGTATGTGTCATCATAGGAAAATCCCCCTCATTTGCAGTTCAGGGGACAGACAGGGTATCAAAGGGATAAGCAGTGGGGAAGAGAGCCTTCATTAAATTTACTTTTATGTATTACAGTGGGAAATGGTCACACTGTCTCAAGTTTCTTTGTTGCCTGCAGTGGTGGCTAGTGCTCAAATTTTGTGGGGGGGCGCAAAAAAACATCAATTGCAGCCTCACTGAGCCCATCAATTGCAGCCACTGTGCCATCAAACACAGCCACTGTGCCCATCAAACACAGGCACTGTGCCCATCAAATGCAGCCATTGTGCCATCAAATGCCTCCACTATGCCTATCAATTGCAGCCACTGTGCCCATCAAATGCTGCCACTGTGCCCATCAAATGCCACCACTGTGCCCATCAAGCGCAGCCATTGTGCCATCAAACCCCGCCACTGTGCCCATCAATTTCAGCTACTGTGCCATCAAATGCAGCCACTGTGCCCATCGAACGCATCTTTAACACACCTGGGTGAACTGCAAGCACAGTGCTTTGCACTCCGAGTTCACCATTTTTGAAGCCTATCAGGTGCTTCAAAAAAACACCTCCGCCGCTGTAATTCGAAAATGGGCCGGACGCCTGAATAGGGGGTGGCGGCAGCGGCCATGGATAGATTCATGCAGAGGGGGGTGGCTGGAGACCATGCACCCTTAATGGATGCACCGCCACTGCTTGTCTGTGTATTCCTGTTCTGGTGACACCTATTCCTTGCATTTCTTGCCTCGGTCCCAGTTGCACAGGGTTTTTTGTTTAATTTTGGACATAGCGGAGAATAGAAATAACCCCTTATTTTTTTTCTTACACTATGACTGAAACTGGAGAGTGCAAAATCTGGTGCAGCTCTGCTTAACCACTTCCTGACCGGCGCACGCCGATGTACGTCGGCAGAATGGCACGGCTGGGCAATTCTGCCGACATACATCGGCGTGCGCCGGTCGGGAAGTGGTTAAGCAGAGCTGCACCAGATTTTGCACTCTCCAGTTTCAGCCATAGTGTAATACCCCTACAGTTAGTAATCACTCCCCTAGGACATACTTAACCCCTCCCCGCCCCCTAGTGGTTAACCCCTTCACTGCCAGTGTCATTTACACAGTAATCAGTGCATTTTTAATCGCACTGATCGCTGTATAAATGACAATGGCCCCAAAAATGTGTCAAAAATGTCCGACATGTCCGCCATAACGTCGCAGTCACAATAAAAATCGCTGATCGCCACCATTACTAGTAAAAAAAAAAAATATTAATAAAAATGCCATAAAACTATCCCCTATTTTGTAAACGCTATAACTTTTGCGCAAACCAATCAATAAACACTTATTGCAATTTTTTTTACCAAAAATATATGGAAGAATACGATCGGCCTAAACTGAGGAAAAAAATTGTTTTTTTATATATTTTTGGGGAATATTTATTATAGCAAAATGTAAAAAATAATGCGTTTTTTTCAAAATTGTCGCTCTTATTTTGTTTATAACGCAAAAAATAAAAATCGCAGAGGTGATCAAATACCACCAAAAGAAAGCTCTATTTGTGGGAAAAAAAGGACGTGAATTTTGTTTGAGAGCCACGTCGCAAAACCGCACAATTGTCAGTTAAAGTGACGCAGTGCCGAATTGCAAAAAGTGCTCTGGTCAGGAAGGGGGTAAAATCTTTCGGGGCTGAAGCTTCCAGGTTTTTTTTTTGTCAAAGCTTAATTGAACAAGCTGAATTTACAGTGCGTCCGGAAAGTATTCACATCGCTTCACTTTTTTCACATTTTGTTATGTTACAGCCTTACTCCAAAATAGATTAAATTCATTATTTTCCTGAAAATTCTACAAACAATACCCCATAATGACAACTAAATTTGTTTGAAATCTTTGCAAATTTATTAAAAATAAAAAAGGAAAAGTAAAATCACATGTACATAATTATTCACAGTTCTGCCGCCACAAGCTATCACATGGACAGAAGTGACACCCACCCAACGGGGTCATAGACATAGAGAGAAGTACAGTGGGGAAAATAATTATTTTATCCCCCGTAGATTTTTTAAGTTTGCCCACTTAAAAATTATAGACCTTATAGGTTCTTTGTATCATAGGTGTATTTTAAATTGTAGAGACAGAATAGCAACCAAAAATCCTGAAAAAAACACATAATACATATGTTATAAATTGAGTTGTAGTTTAGTGAGTAAAATAAGTGTAGCGCTGGTAGATTTGCAATCTACCGCATGTTAGGTAAATTTAGTAAATTGTGCGTTAGTAAGGTTAAAAGTTTGCCTCTGTTCCAGCTTGGCTGACGTTGTGGGTGTTTCCGTGCTGACCGGTGGGTGTCGTTGGTGCCACTGGTCAGGGTTGGAAAGGCAACGTGTTGAAGCGTATGGATGCTCCTCTGTCCGGGAGGCACGCTCGGTGGAGGTGGTCCTCCGAGTTGCATTCTGGGCAAGGGTATTTATGGGTCAGACGCCATATTTTGGGGTTCGTTTTACAGTCACCTGCTGGCCCTCCTGGCCGACAGGTATGCGTTAAGGAGCTACCTCGTGGTCCTCCGTTCGGTAGGCCCGCGATACAGCGGTGCAGGGGTGGGTCCAGAGGCTTGTCTGGAGCCTACCACCATGGCCAAGGAATGTTCCTGAGCTGTCGGTCCTGTGTGACGAAGCTGGACAACCGAGGAGATCCCAGGGGAGGACCCTTCTTGGAGAGATCACGCCGGCTGCTGAACTATAGAGGGGCCTGGTGACTCGGTTGGAGGACGTATCCAAAAGTAACTGTACAGCATAGTGTTGCCGGCTCTGCTTAAAGGTTCAAGCACTGTGACTGACTTTCGTGCTGGCTGCTGGCTGCTAGACCGGTGAGAGAGGCCTATCCAGACGAGCAAGGAGTGTGTCCCACGAGGGGAGCGCATTTCCAATAGTATTTGAATTCTACCAGGACATTTTGCCAAGAGAACACTACCAGAGAATGTTTGAGTTTCTTCTGCAAGTTTCCTTTCTACCTCTTTCCTGCTACTTCCTAAGTCGTTGGTTTTAATAAAGCATTGAAAACGTACTATAGTGTTGGTGCGTGTGTCATCCAGAAGTAAACTCAATGGAACCCTAGACCCAGTACCGGTGAAATAGAGGGAAGCAGAGTGAAGGTAATAGACCCGCTTAAACCAGCAGCTCCACCGTAAGTTAGTGCTACATGTGGGTGCGTCGTCCGGGATTTGTTGATCGTCAATTACTGCAACCCAGTGGAGTGTTTTACCGGGAGTTTACAGCGAGAGCTGGACTTTGAAAAAATATCTTTTCAGGAAGAGGAAAGGTTACACTGCAGGACTTTGCTTCTAAGTGCATAGACGCTGGGCGCCAGAGAAAGGCCCGGGAGTTACATGACTGGAAGAACAAGTGGGAGGAGTTACCCTACTTGCTACCGTGTGGGACGCGTGTATGTGTTTGGCGCCAGAGGAAAAGAGAGGCCTCGGGAGATGTTGAGGGACTGGGCATGACCTGCCATCAATGCGGAGGATTGGCCGTGCATCTTCGTCCATTCGGCCGATGTCCACAGTGTGGAGAATACCTGTTTGTGGTGGAGCAACCTACCATGTCGCCCCGTGCCTATCGATGGATTGGGTGACAGGTATCGCTACAGTGGAAGCTGCTATCGCTACAGAGAAGGAGCGACGGGCTGCCACTTTGCCGGTTGTTACTGACAGTGTTCCAGAAAGAGACATTGTTGCTGTTGTCTCACCCGGAGACATTACTTTAGTTCCTGAGTCCACTACTCCTACTCCTATGGTACCTACTCAGAAGAAGGTGGGCTATGTAAAGGCTTCCCGCGGCCGAGACCTACCCCAGAGGATGCCTGAGCCGGAGCTACCAGAGTCTACATCCACGACGGGTAAGCCACTGTTGGGGACTGTAAATAAATATTTGCCAGCTGAAGAATTGAGAGACTCGGAAATAGAATCCATGCCGGATCTTTCCGGGGATGATGACTTATTTGAAACCATGTCGCAAGAGCTATTGTGGTCACAAGGTGAAGATGTTCCCTCCACAATGACTTTTCCTGAATGGACTGCCATGAGTTCTGGGAAGACGTCACCCTGTGTGGAAACACACAGTACTGTTGCTGGGACTTTGCCAGAGGCTGCTAATTCACTACAGACACCGGCTAGGTCTATGATGAGAAAGTCACTAAATTCCTGTGTATCGCCTGGTATGGGGAGAGACAGATCTTTGCCAAAACTTGCTCGCTTGCAACGGATGTTAAACAAGCGTGTAGCCACAGAGTATGAATTGGAGTTTCCCTATGTGCCCCAGGATATTATTCGGAAGATTGAAGCTAATCGGGAACTTTGGCACAGTGAAGCTGTTTGGGACTACTTGTCTGTGCCTAAGCCCTTCAGAAAGACTGGATGTTCCGTCCGGATGGATGAACGCTTCAACGGATGCTTTGTACATTGGAACTTCGGTTGGCACATCTATGCCGATAAAGTGGTAATTTGCAGACCGGGAAAGGACAATGTTGTGTACTTTATTACCACTGTGGATAAAGAAGGGAAATCGTTGACCTTGCCAGATCCCCGGTTTTACTGGTAATTATTGAAATAGAACTTTGAAGTTACCTAGTTGGATAGTGTCAGGGTAAGGAGATCTGTGTGGTCAAGTACCATCATGTGGAAGGCAATGTTGTGGCATCGTTGTGCAAGGCAGTCAGCCGCAAAGTCCATGTTAATGCTGACCAGTGGTCCAGCAAGCATGGTCGGGGACAATATATTTCATTCACAGCACACTGGGTAACTCTGCTTGCAACTCGGAAAGATGCAGGACAGGGATCAGTGCTGCAGCTTGTTGTGCCCCCACATCTCCATCCAGTTAGTGTGGATGATGCGAGATTTGTCAGCTCTATCCCATCCTCCTCCATGCCCTCCTCTGCTGAATTGTCCTATGAACCACAAGTACCCCCTAAGCATTCAAGTGAGGCTAAAAGGTGCCATGCAGTGCTTCAGCTGGTGTGTCTAGGGGACAGGAACCACATCGGAGCCGAGATTCTTACAGCTCTGCAGGGGCATGCCCAGAGGTGGTTCACACCACAGCAGCTGTAGCCAGGAATGGTGGTGTGTGATAATGACAAAAAACTCCTGTCGGCACCTTAGACAGGGAAAGTTGACACGTGAGATGCCTGGCACATATCCTCAATTTGGTGGTGCAGCATTTCCTAAAAGGCGGTCATACACATCCAGTGCTCAGTTAGCTAAAATTCCACCTGCCCGTAAACCACCTGATTTGTGACATGCTCACAGGTGGAGCTCAACTTTGGCAATGCTGAAGTGGCTGCACATGCTGCAGAGGGCCGTCAACGAGTACCTGTGTGACTATGGCACAATGACAGGCTCAGGCCAGCTCGGCTTTTTTTCCCCTCGCCAATGACTGATCATAAAGGATGCATGCACTGTACTGTTACCATTTGAGGAGGCCACAAGGATAGTGAGCCGTGACAATGCATGCATTAGTGACATAATCCCTGCTGTGTTCCTGCTGGAGCAGACTCTGCGTGGTATTATGGACAGGGCACTTGAGGCAGAGCAGTGGGAGGAAGAGGAGGACTTCCTTTTCTCTCAAGGTCCACTTTATGCAGACACCATTGTTCCTTAACCACAGAATACACAAGAAGAGAGGGAGGAGGAGGAGTATTCTGTCAGTTTTGGAGACACTGAAGCAGAGGAAGACATACATCAAACAGTAAGAGATGGTTTTCCATCCCCAGAACCCTTGGGAGTAGTACGTTACTGGGAGGAGGCAGTTCCAGATACTATAATCCTCAGTGACTACGAGGTGTCTGCTTCTCATACCTCCGCAAATTTGCGGTGCATGGGCTCCCTCATGCTTCAAAGCCTGCGAAAGGACCCAAGAATACGAGGCGTAAAGGAGAAGGATCGCTATTGGTTGGCAACCCTCCTTGACCACCGTTAGAAGGGCAAAGTCTTAGAACTCATCCCATTCCTACAGAGAGTGCAGAGGATGAAATCTCTTGAGGACACCTTAAAGAGGAGTTTATCTGATGCTTTTTTCAACTCTGATAGGTTACAGTGTCGTGGAAAATGTAGTTTTGAGGCTTCTGTTGGTCAAGACAGGAGTGGTGGAGTAGGCGGCCACCTAAGTGATGCATTTCACAATTTTTTTATTCCTCGCTGCTCAGGGCATCACATTGTGGACAATTATCTAGGGGCGAAAAACAGAGATGGAGAGCTTTCCAGTCAATGATTCACTGGCTTACTGGATTATGAGAATAGACCGCTGGCCAGAACGTGCCCAGTATGCGGTTGAGCTGCTGGGCTGCCCTGCATCCAGCGTGCTTTCCGAACAGACATTCAGTGCTGCTGGAGGTTCTGTTACTGATAACAGAACGCGTCTGTCCAAAAACTCGGTGGACCGCCTGACATTTATAAAACTGAATCAGTCCTGGATTACCAGGAGCTATGAAGCCCCTGATGCCAATGTCGCTGATTACATGATTTTGGGAAATGTGTTTGTGGAATCTTTGCAGGACTTCTAGGCTGCCTAGCGTTTTGGGTGTTGATTTCATCTGGAAGAATTTATTTGGCGTAGGTTTCATGGGCACAATTAACACCCAAAGAAAGACCAATTTTTCTGCACCTGTTTGATAAGCGCATATCATTGCAATTTTTGACAGTAAGGCGAATTCTTGCTTTCATCAAGAGCATCTCTATAGGGTTACGGTGTGAAGGCGCCACCGACACCCAAAGAACAATTTTTCCGCACCTGTTTGACAGATGCATATCATTGTAATTTTTGACAGCAAGGCCAATTCTTGCTTTCATCAAAAGTACCTCAATAGGGTTACGGTGTGAAGGTGCCACCGACACCCAAAGATCAATTTTTCTGCACCCGTTTGACAAGTGCATATCATTGCAATTTTGTGACAACAATGCAAATTCTTGCTTTTATAAGAGTACCTCTATAAGGTTACTGTGTGAAGGCACCACCGACACCCAAAGACCAATTTTTCCACAGCTGTTACTACAATCCAAAGTCTGTAGAAGAGACACCAGAAGTATCCAAAAAACTCTAATCTTGTTCCCAGTGCACTACATTGTAGCTTTATCATACAGACTAACAAAGATTTGGGGGGCACGCCCTAAAAAATGCATAAGAGATGGTGCTGCCATAAGACCATACAGACAGAAGAAAAAGAGATTACAGCGCACACATACAAAAATTACATTTATCTTGCAAGGCTATTTAAAAACACCTGAACATATTCAAAAAATACGGGGGTTTGGTTATATATGGTCATATAGTGCTAAGCCCACTTACTGCGATAAAGTACACCGAATTAGTGGATCCTACGCTATCCATAGAATGGAAGATCCTGCTTCTCTGAACCATGGGAGCATACACTCCTCTAAATGGGAGAATTTCAAGGACTCCTCCTATAACACAGGTGGACACTAATAAGAGGCAATGATTGGGTGGGGTGGGGTGTTCCAGCCCAAAGGGATTTGGTCAGAATCCATACACTTGGCAAACAAAGATTTGGGGGGCACACCCTAAAAAATGCTGGTGCTGCCATAAGACCATACAGACAGAAAAAAAGAGATTACTGCGCACACATATAAAAATGACATTTATCCTGCAAGGCTAGTTAAAAACACCTGAACATATTCAAAAAATATGGGGGTTTGGTCACACTATATGGTCATATAGTGCTAAGCCCACTTACTGCGACAAAGTACCCCGAATTAGTGGGTCCTACGCTATCCATAGAATGGAAGATCCTGCTTCTCTGAACCATGGGAGCATACACTCCTCTAAATGGGAGAATTTCAATGACTCCTCCTATAACACAGGCTTAGCACTATATGGCAATCCATTAGTTAGGTTGTATATCATTGTTGAACAGTTTGGTAAGAACCGAAAATACTTCTACCCAGACGCACTGCACACGGCAGGTCCAACAGATGTACAAATATGAGCTGGACTCCCCACAGCCTCTGAAAGGAGGGAAGTAATATATTAAATATTAAACATGTAGATATTTACATCTAGCATGTAGCATGCACTCAGTGGCCACTTTAATAGGCACTGCTGCTTAATATTACAATTATTCCAAAGGCAAATTATATACTGTATAAGCAGGCATATATGGTCAAGAAATGTAGATGCTCTTCGACCGAACATTAGACTAGAAAAGAGTGATTTTACGCCATTTAAGAATCTACTGGCCTCCAGTGATACACTTTCTTATTCTTACACTGAATAATGTAAAATAAAAATCAGCTGAGTGATAGTAATTTTGCTAAAAACACTTCTTGTAAAGCTGCTCTTCGGGCAGAAATAAAAACACAGCGTAATCCATTTTTGTGCTCATAAAGAAATCCTAATTCATCTTTGTTTTACATAGAACTAGCAATTCTCCCTGAAAATATCTTAATATCAGCTTCCTGTAACCCACCCCCAACAACATAATACATTGGGGTTGATCTACTAAAGGAGTAGCAACTACTCCCCTAGCAAAGTGAATAATCACTTTACAAAGTATATAAAAACTTTGTAGAAAGGATGTTAGCAGATAAGGATGACCTATGTTCACTGTTAAAAGCATGTGGTTCCCCCAAATATCCTTATCTGAGCATTCATCCTGGTTGACCAGTAAAGGGAGTGCAAGCATATGCCCCCCCACCTGAGCCATAGCAGGCCACATGTCCTCAACATGGGGGTTACCTTGCCAGGGGGGATCCCCTGAAAAAGCTCCTTGGCCCCAACTCTGGCCCAGTTTTGTGGGGGTCTGCAGGAAGGCTGATTATCAGAATCTGGGAGCCCCTGTTAAAAATAAGGGCCCCCAGATACCTCCCCCCATGTGAATAAGTAAGGGGTACATAGTACCCCTACCTATTCACACAAAAAAATATAACAAAATAAGGCACCAAAATGTTTGAGCAGTCCTCTATTAAAAAAATAAATCCCAAAAAAGATTGATCCCAAAGATGTTATATATAGAAGTAGTGTCATAAATAGCCCGCTGGCTGAACAAAAAAAAATGATTTATCTATGACCAGCTTTAGTCTAATCTAATCTTTTTTTTTTTTTTTTTGCTGGCTGTCAGGTAAGTGTTTAGGAAATATATGCATATATATATATGCAGGAATTTCCGACAACAAATGTTCGCTTGTGTGAGCTTGTTGTCGGAAATTCCGACTGTGTGTAGGCTCCATCGGATATTTGTTGTCGGAATTTCCAACAACAAAAATTGAGAGCTGGTTCTCAAATTTTCCGACAACAAAATCTGTTGTCGTAAATTCCGAGCATGTGTAGACAATTCCGACACACAGAATTCCACGCATGCTCTGAATCAAGTACGAGACGGAAGCGCTCGGTCTGGTAAAACTAGTGTTCGTAATGGAGATAACACATTCGTCGCGCTGCAAATTTTTTAATCTTTTAATGCAGCGCATTTTCTTCTTCTTTATAATGCTAGAATAATGAAGTTTTTTTTTGCTGCTGATGTTCACACAGAGTTTTGACAAACTGATTTATTTCTCGTGATCTCCTGAATAATCTTTTTTTTTTTTTGCCAGATCTCCAGAATAATGTTTATAATTTTTGTTTATAGTGATCTACGTTTTTTTTTTTTTATCAAGATCTCCTGGGTTTTTTTTGTAGTGATCTCCATAATATTTGTTGTTGTTTTGTATGTCAAGTTACCACAACACCATTATTATCTTGTATTTTTTAACCTCAAGGAGGTTGGTTGGTGTTGGTGTCCCTTGTTAATTTGACATTGTATTTTTGAAATGTACCTGCCTACTCACAAACAAACTGTCCTTTTTGAAGTCAAACACATAGGCAAGTATTTGTGAAAAAAATATATACATTTATTAGGGGTCATAACCAAATAAAGAGGAACGAAACACTGGATAAACTGGTGAAATTGGCGAAGCCTTTGTACCCCAGGGCACACATCAACTATTTGACAGGCAAAATTGGTAGCCTGAGGAGTCCATTTAATAGGGAGCACGATCCGATCCAGGACTCCGAGAGATCAGGAACAGCAGCAGATGACATATATGTCCCGAGGCTGTGGTCATACAACAGTCTGCGTCTTTTGTCAGACCAGACTGAACCCAGGCCATCACTCTCTTTTCTTCCTTCCACACTTGCTTTCAGGCTGTGGCTCTGGTGTTGGAGTTGTGGCAGGAGGTGGTGGAGGTGGAGGAGGAGGAGGATGGTCCAACTCACACAGTTGGGTTTTGCTTGTGAGTTCGCCCCTCAACCCCTCATTTAGGGCCAGATAGATCACTTCCTCACAAACGAGGCATTGGCCCACCTCCATTTCCTGCATTTTGTTGGCAGCCATGCAGGCATAGGCCTCAAGAAGACTGGGAGGGTTCTGAGGGCCGCAGAAGCCTGCCAAATTAACCCAAGTGCTGACTCCTCCATGTTCCTTCCCCTTACCCTTTTTTGTTGAAAGCGGAAGGGAGGGACCTGAGATTCGGTCTAGCTACTGGGCCCGGCCACCTCCTGGCTGCCCCTTACCCCCGCCACCTCCTGGCTGCCACTTTCCCCCCGCCACCTCCTGGCTGCCACTTTCCACAGTCTCCTCCTGGCTGAGACTTTCCTGTGTATGAAAATGGGACATTTTAGTTTTTTACATAGTTTTAGTTTTTTTGTTCATCAATCAAACACAATTTTGAGAAATATGTTGAACAATGCTGACTCAAGCTTGGCTCCTTCACTTCTTCCTGGGTGGAAGGCCCAGGTTGGACATCGGAAGCCTCAGCTGGGGTGGAAGGAAGAGTGGAAGGAAGGGTT
This sequence comes from Lithobates clamitans, assembly GCA_037952925.1. Taxonomy (NCBI): domain Eukaryota; kingdom Metazoa; phylum Chordata; class Amphibia; order Anura; family Ranidae; genus Lithobates; species Lithobates clamitans. Next base: position 541,170 of record JBBGZY010000318.1, read on the forward strand.
GAGAGTGACGGCCTGATTTCACTCTGGTCTGACAGAAATCGCAGTCTGTCGTAGTACCACAGCCTGGGGACATAAATGTCATCTGCTGCTGCTCCTGATCTCTGGGAACCCTGGACCTTCTTGCGCTCCCTATTATAAGTGCTCCTCAGGCCACCAATTTTGCGCTTTTAATAGTTGATGTTTGCCGTGGGGATCTGCGGCTTCACAAATTCCAGCAATTGATCCAGCGCTGCCTTCCTCTTTATTCTATTAGGGGTGTTTTGTATGCCACAGACAGGGCAGCTCTCTGTATCAATGAATTGGGGGAGGAATTTGTGATTGTTGAATCGATCCATTTTATCTGCAAGACACAACACAAGACAAACCCTAATGTCAGGCTAAACTCTCATAATATTGTCCCAATATAGGCCTCAATCTATAAGCAGTATAGGCCACGGATGCCCCAAGTTAAAATTGTACCTTTGTTAGCACAATCGACGCTTCCGTTACTCCTTCCTCCGCTCACAGATAGTAAGTACGACACACGCGTGTTACGCTTAATATACACTGCGCATGCGTGAAACTCCGCTCACCCCTGACCTTCTTTCTAATACATTCCCCGCCCCTTCTCTTTCGGCGCAGTGGGAGAGCACATTGCGGAGAAAGAGCAAGTTCAGGCAGGCAGCAGCAGCAACGACGAAAGCCCAAAGACACGAACGTCACGATCCAGGAGGAGATTTAAGGCCTCAAATATGTCCATTGTAAGATGGTGGAGATGGTGGACATCTTGTAAAGTGCTGACTATGATGGGAAGTATGGACATTACCCAAACCTAAATGTGAGAAAGGCCGAGATCATGACTAAAGTCTGCACAACAATATTGGGGTACGACGATCCAAGGATCAATTGAGGAAATGCTGGTCAGACCTGAAATTGAGGGAGAACGATCAGTACAGAAGGATCAGGAAACTGCTTCTAAAAAGTAAGTAGTGCTCGTGTGTTCTTATTAATATTATTATTACTTACATGCTGCTCCATGTGCTTTTCTTTACTGTTGTACTGTTTAAAATGGCAACTTTCACATTCGTAGGCACAGTAATCGGTCGTAGTAGCATTCGCCCACTAAAACGATGTTTTTGAAAGATGCAGGTTAACTACATTTGGTCATGCCTATTTGTATTAAATAAGTTTGGTACATTGTTGTCTAGATGGGTTTGTAACTAGAATTAAATGCAAACTTGATTCAGTGTATAAGGAGAGGACACTCAGCAGCTGTTTACACATCTGGACACAGGGGCACTAGTGTGGGACACCAGAACAAACTTTTTAGGGTGTCCCACACAGGTGCTCCAGTGGATACTAGGGGTGTCTCCATGTGAGAAACTTGCACAAAACAGGTTAAGTATTCCAGCTTTAGAAAGGGAAAAAAAATTTTCAGCTTGGAACTCTGCCAAAACAGACAATTTTACGACACTTCCAAGCAATATTTCATATTCCTATTTCTGGCCCCAAATATCTGTGTGCTAAGTGTACCTTTTTTTAATTCACATAGGGGAGAAAAGACTTAGGACATCAGAGGACACCAGGGACCCCCCACCGCCTAAAGAAGGGGAAATCCCCACACCACAATCTGAGGATGTGGAGGAAGGAGAGGTTTATAAAGTGGGAGAAATTGTGACCACAACAGGTGAGTGTCTGAGACCACAGCTTCAGGTAATAGATGTATGCCTGCATATTTCTAATACATGGTGTTTTCTTTTATTTTAGGTGATGTTGATGTTGTGGAAGAAGAATCTCATTTCACAAGTGCAAGTGCACAGATCCTCATCGGGGAGATAATGGTGTGCAATCGTGATTTACAGAAGATCAAGGAAGACATCAATGATGTGGAAAAAATACTCAAAAACATCATTGAGTTTCAATGAGTTTCAAGTGCACTTGTAGTGCAAAGTGGATTTTCCTTTAGTAAATAACCCCCACAGTGCTCTAAAATTTGCCCCAATCAGGCCATTTTTGGGACTCTAAAAAACTAATTCATGGTGCTGAAAATGATGAATATTTTTATCATTAATGCATTACATACATTAACAACAAAAACAATGTGTGTGTAACACACCCACAACATAATAGTTAGCTGAAGAAGAGATTGTCACCTCATGTATCAAATAAATAACGTTTGCACTTGAAGAATATGACCAAAAAGAAAATCCCATTGGAGAACCTAGGAGCAGCTAAAAGAAACACAAGCAGTAAATCAAATGAAATATTATTTCAGTTTAAAATAAAAATGTATTTTAAAAATGTTTCTTAAACATTTGCTGGCATATCAATGGCCCCCCTAGCCGCAAAGTATTCCATTTATTTTTGAAACACCTCACAGGCGCTTTGGGGGGGAAAGCTAGGACAGACAGCTTCAAGTGTCGTCAGGGTTTGTTCTTGAAATCCAGCCTCAGGCCCAACTGAGGCCACATAGTTCATAGCATTTCTCCTTAGAAAGTTGTGTAGAATGCAACATGAAAGTATAGGGTTTAGTTTATATTCCCCCATGTTGATTGGTGTCAGGAATAGGCAGAACCGGCTGGTCATTATCCCGAATTAATTCTCCACCACTCTTCTGGCACTGGCCAGCCGGTAGTTAAAAACCCTCTGGTCCAGGGAGAGGGTCCTTATGGACAATGGCCACATCAGGTGTTCACCAAGCCCAAACGCTTCATCACCGACAAAGACAAATGGTAGACCAGCCACGTTGTCTTCCGGAGGTGGCGATCCCAAGCCACCACTCTGGAGCCATCTGTAGAACTCGGTCTGGGTGATGACTCCACCATCCAACATCCGGCCATTTTTCCCCGCGTCCACATACAAAAACTTGTATGTCTCTGACACCACCACCAACATCACTATACTATTAAACCCCTTATAGCTGTAATAGTATGACCCCGAGTTGGGGGGTGGGACGACGTGTTTCCAATCAATTGCCCCTCCGCAGTTTGGAAAGTCCCACCGCTGGGCAAAGTGGGATGCCACAGTCTGCCATTCCTGTTGCGTTGAAGGAAACTGTGGAGTCAAACAAGAAAAAAAAATTAGTACTTTTGAACATACCATTGCAAGCAGATTAGACACAAACATTCTTGGCCAACATCAGTATAACATTTATTTTAAGGAGTATTTAAAGACAAAAATTTAAGGTCCACTTATCAGATTCCTCACCCCCTCTGATGGCCCATTGTAAAATAATTTGGGGGGGGTATGTTTTGGACAGGTAACCCTCTCCACTTCATTGAGAACTGAATGCATACATAATGTGTGTTACTTTGGCCAGCCCCTCCTTACTTACCCTATTGGCAGCCCACTGGACAGGTAAGAAGTGTCATAATACAAAAATATAAATACACACTGTACAAATTAAAGCACAATTTTACATTCTGCAATTACCCATTAAGATAATAGAACAAAACTTTAAACAGTACCATTTGAAAATATTCAGGCAGGCCCTTTCACTACACGCTTTGGTGAATTCATCCAGAAATATGACCACAAAAGATGTAGGTATAGTGTGTATGGGTTTGGCAAAGTCAGCAGATAGAGTATTGGTATCAGTTGACTTAGTGGTTGGGGGGGAGGGAGGGTTTCAAATGAGTTTGGGACCCCAAAAAGGGGGTGTTTAGGGTAAAGCAGTACAATGGAACTGACAAAATACATTGTTAAGTGACTAGGCTAGATGTGTATGGGCCCAGGATAGCATGCTGGGGAGGTTAGTGAAGGCAAATATGCATGAAGGACAAAAAGGAACTTTAAAAACTTCCAGCATGCATGAGGATAAAGAGGACATTCACAGCATATTACAATCATGGTAATTAGGGAATGATGAAAAAAATACAATACATTAGAAATCATTAAATCCATAGAATGTGATGTAAAAGGAGTAAAAACTTACCTTAATATAGTCCTTCTGCAGGACCTGAATTATGGCAGAACAGGTCTCTGGAATAATGATCCCCAGAGCTTGGGGGGAGATGCCTGTCGAGAACTTGATGTCCTGCAGACTTCTCCCCATCGCCAAGTACCACAACGTGCCGACTAGCCTCTGCTGTTCAGGAGTGATGGCTTGCCGCATGCAGGTGTCCTGCTTCGTAATATAAGGGGACAGCAAAGCCAACAAATGGTTAAAAACTGGGACCGTCATCCAGAGATAATTCCTGAAATCATCAGGGCTATTCTCACAGATTTCCCGCAACAAAGGAATGTGAGAGAATTGGTCACACTGAAGCAACCAATTCTTCGTTCATTAACTCCTCCCCACTCTGTTCATGAACTGGGCTTGAGTCAAAGTAGGAACCCCAACACCAAGCCCCTGCACAGCATGAACTCTACGATGAGTACGTACCCGCAACATGGCTAGAAAACGGTCGGCTAGTCAGAACGAATTAACAGAACGCCTGAAAATCAGAAAGGCCTGAGAAGAGCGACCTGAAAATCAGAAACGAGTGGACAAGAAGGCAATGCTGATCAAATACGTACTATGAATAGCATGCACTGAAAACCAGATACGAACTGACTACACACACTGAAAACCAGATATGAACCCACAAGTACAAACTGAAATGCACGAGGCTGAAAACTGCGAATCGTCTCTCACCAAACTTCTACTAACATGAGATAAAAACGAGATTAGCAGAGGGAGCCCAAAGGGTGGTGCACTTGGTATTGAACTTCCCTTTTATGGTGCCATCGTACATGTTGTACGTCAGCGTGTTCTTGGCGATCGGAATTTCAAACAACATTTGTGAGACTGTGTGTATGCAAGACAAGTTTGAGCCAACATCCGTCGGAAACAAATCCAGGATTTTGTTGTCGGAATGTCCGATCGTGTGTACGCGGCATATGTATTAAAGTGAGTTTTTTACTGCTGTTTGGAGTAAAGCGTGCCAGGGAACATTTGTATTTTGTTTATATCCCTCTTACTTAGTTCCTTTACTAGTATAGCACTTATGCCCCGTACACACGAGCGGAAATTCTGACAGCAAAAGTCCGATGAGAGCTTTTGGTCCGAAATTGCGATTGTGTGTATGCTCCATCAGACTTGTGCTGACGGAATTCCAGCCAGCAAAAGATTGAGAGCATGCTCTCAATTTTTCGGTCGGAAAAAGTTCTGATCTGAAATTCCGATCGTCTGTACCAATTCCGACGCGCAAAATTCCTACGCATGCTCGGAAACACATTGACGCATGCTCGGAAGCATTGAAATTCATTTACTCGGCTGGTCGTAGTGTTGTACGTCACCGCGTTCGAAAGTTCAGCAAACTTTTATGTGACCGTGTGTAAGCAAGCCAAGCTTGAGCGGAATTCCGTCGGAAAAAAACATCCAAGATTTTTCCGAAGGAAATTCCGCTCGTGTGTACACGGCATTAGACATATTAATTCATACTTTTATGTGAAACACCTGGGATATGTTCTTAGCTACTCAAGTTACATCAGCCTTCTGTGATCCTGCCCTTCAGCCTGAGTTTGCTGCTATTTGCTCAGCTGAGTTTGGTCCACGAGATGATTTTAGTAGAGAGTTTTCATGATCTATGTGAGCCTTGAATATAGTTACATATATAATTCTGATACAATTTATTGTTAATGTTATTTATATAACATATTTTTTGATAGGATGTTGTGCAGATCTGCCTCCGTATATGTCCTAAGGAAGCTGACCGCTACATCTGGAAACATGTTGAATTATTACAACCCCCATCCTACTGCATAAGCTTTGGGCTACTGGGAAAATATTGTCTATTCATATTGATTATAAATGTCTGAAACCACTGGTATTATTGTAGAACCATTTTTGTCGTAATTAGCTGAGCAGTAGTTTTAGTCAAGGTGGCTATGCAGATCTTATATCAACTGGAATAGGGCTGACTATTTAATTATTTGTTATTCTATTTTATATTTTATATAACATATGTTTGTCAATTTTTTGGCACCTTAAAAATCCCATTATCAAATGTAAGTTTCCCTGTTAGACAAATAGTAAATTATGAGAAGAGAAACATTTGAAAAACAACTTTCTATCTGCTAATTATATTAGTATTCCGTTCACAATACCACAGTTATTAGCACCCTCCTCTAAAGTTACATGACATCCCTTCTGCTAATTTATGTGCAGCAAAAATCACTCTTGTCTACCATGGCAATTAATAATATATAGAAGAAAAGAGAACTTTATACCGTGGACTAAAATGATAAAGATGTACAAAAGCTTTTTATGAAACTCACTTGCAAGCCAGCTATTTTCTGAAAGTCATAAAAATGTGTTGTGCTGCAGGCAAGTTTCAGCACAAGCGCAAATGTTTAGATGATGATTCTTGAAGGTTTCATGGGAGAATTTTTATTCATGTATTGATTGGAATGCTGCAGATTGGGACTGCAATCAAGTGGAGGTGTTCAATATGTTTTCCACAATTTTGAGATACCTTGAAAAATCCTAAGAGAGCTGATTTATAAAGCTTGACGAAAAAAAAAAATTACCTGAGCATGGGGAAAATTTGCTGTAGGGCAAAAAGTAAGGATTTATCATTGTTGTTGCATCACATTTTATATCAGTCCAGTCCCTTGATGCTTTACAAGTTTATCCATATTACCATTAGCAGTAACTATGTGTGTGACTGCATGCTGGTCGATGCGTGTAGGACCTTATTAGAGCTGTCCAAATCAAGGGAGTATTGAGCACGCCTGAACAACACAATACAGCCAAAGCCCTTGTGGAAGTGAGACAGACCAGTCTCAGGGCCTCAGTCAGCATGTACACTCACATCTCTGTTTTGGTTCCTCATTAAAATGATCTGAATGTCTATGTGGTTTTCCTTCAATGAATAAAGTGCTTCATTATTAAACTGATAATATAAAAGGTTATAGCGAGGATTTTAAGGAGCAGAAATGCAAGTACTTATTGATTGCATAGGAGCAATTAGATCATTGGTAGATTTGTTTCTCACCTAAAATTCACAGGCATGCCTTATAAGCAAAGGATGAAATGAGGAAAAAGTAAATTGTATCTATTGTATGTTCACTTAAACAATCTAGTTAAGTCAGATTTTTTTTTCCCCAGAACCCTCTGTACATGATTGGATGTTTAGAATAAACGTATGTGAACATTATTTCATATTAGTAAATCAGGTCCACATTCAGTTCAATTCATCTTACCTCATATTTAAAGGTAAATTATAATGGCTTTGGCCATTTTTTAATAAATGTATATAATGATGTTTTGCATTATTTGTATACACTCACCGGCCACTGTATTAGGTATACCTTGTTAGTACCGGGTTGGACCCCTTTTGCCTTAAGAACTGCCTTAATTCTTCATGGCATAGATTCAACAAGGTGTTGGAAACATTCCTCAAAGATCTTGGTCCAGATTGATATGATAGCATCGCGCAGTTGCTTCAGATTTATTGGCTGCACATCCATGGTGTGACTCTCCCATTCCACCACATCCCAAAGGTGCTCTATTGGATTGAGATCTGGTGACTCGTTGTCATGTTCAAGAAACCAGTGGTGAGATGATTTGAGCTTTGTGACATGGTGCATTATCCTGCTGGAAATAGCCATCAAAAGATGGGTACACTGTAGTCGTAAAGGGATGGACATGATCAGCAATAATACCCAGGTAGGCTGCAGCATTTAAACAATGCTCAATTGGTACAAAGGGGCCCAAAGTGTGCCAAAAAAAATATCCCCGACACCATTACACCACTACCACCCTGAACCGTTGATGCAAGGCAGGATGGATCCATGCTTTCATGTTGTTTATGCCAAATTCTGACCCTACCATCTGAATGTCGCAGCTGAAAATCAAGACTCATCAGACCAGGCAACATTTTTCTGATCTTCTATTGTCCAATTTTGCCTCAGTTTCCTGTTCTTAGGAGACAGGATTGGCACCCGGTGTGGTCTTCTGCTGCTGTAGCCTTCGGCTTCAAGGTTCGATGTGTTGCGCATTCAGAGATGGTAATGTGCATACCTTGGGTGTAACGAGTGGTTATTTGAGTTGCAGTTCTCTGTAAACCCTAGAGATGGTTGTACATGAAGATCCCAGTAGATCAACAGTTTTTGAAATACTCAGACCAGCATGTCTGGCACTAACAACCAAGCCACGTTCAAAGTCACTTAAATCCCTTTTCTTCCCCATTCTGTTGCCCAGTTTGAACTTCAGCAAGTCGTTTTCACTACCTCAACATACCTAAATGCATTGAGTTGCTGCCATGTGATTGGTCAATTAGCAATTTGTGTTACCATGCAATTGAACAGGTGTACCTAATAAAGTGGCGGGTGAGTGTATAATTTTATTTTTTATCAATATATAATTTTGTTTTAAAAGTAGAACATTTATTGCAGGGTGTTTCCCTTCAATTTGCAAAGCATGCTGCTTGCATGCTGTTCTAGCAGTCTGTATGAACTACTTTAGACCTTTAACATTTCTTATAAGAGAAAAGAAAGGGTTGTGTCTTCCTTTATCTTTAGCACATTAGCTGCAGAAAGGTCCATCTTCTAGCTGTATGTGAAGATTATAGGAAATACATATCATAAGACTGATTCGGTCACATCCTGAGATTGCAGTCCAGTTTTGGTCACCAATCTTCCCAAAGGATGGCTTTCAACTGTGCTAAACAAAACTAACAAGGGACCTAGAGTACATCAGTTATGAGGAATGACCACGAGCATTTAACTTATTCTCCCTGGATGGGACATGAACGCAATATTCAAATCTTTAAATGGTGACTGTATCATTGCTAGAAAACTATTTAATGTAAGGTATCTAAAGAAGATGCATAGATACATAATAAAGTTGGAAGAGAAGCAGTTCAACCCTAAACTGCATAAGAAGTTCTTTACTGTCTATATCAAACTGTTGTAGCAACGAAAACGAAAATAAAGCATTTGTTTATGTCGGATCTTTCGTTTTTCGGATTCTGCACTTTCGTTATCGTTTGTTAAAATGATAACGAAAATACCTGAAATTCGGACGAAAATGCATTTGGACGAAAACGAATGCACATGTCTAAAGCCAACTAAGAACACCAATTGCCTTGGCACAGGGACAAAGTTAAGACCAAATTTGAGGACCTTTATTTTGATTCTAATCTTTTTATTACATTTTTATGCATTTAGCAAAACAGAGCCCTCACAAGGGGGAAAAGTAGACTCTTGGGTACAGATTCCCTTCATGGGGTAACCAATATTGCGAAGACAAAGCATTCAATTAGGGTAAGTGCCGCTTCACACAGGGGCAACACGACTCTGGCCGCGACTTTGCGAGGCGACCTGGACACGACCTGAGGGCGACAGCACAGCGCGACTTGGGGCGACTTACAAGGCGACTTCAAGTCGCCTCCAGGACAGGCGACTTTCCAGTGGCCAATCAAACTACAATCCGCTCTGGGGGAGGGAGGGGTTTGCTTGAAAAAAACATCTTCTCTTCCTGTGAAGTCGCTTCAGTATAGATCACGATCCGACTTGTAGGCGACTTACATTGAAATCAATGGGTACAAGTCGCCTACAAGTCGCCTTGAAGTAGTACAGGGACCTTTTCTGAAGTCGGAGCGACTTCAGTAGCGTACATATAGACGGCTCTCATTCACTTACATTGACTTTCAGATGTCAAGCGACTTGGGGCGACTTGAGGTCTGACAAGTCGGATCCCAAGCCGCGGTAGTGTGAACCGGCACAAAAGAAGAGAAATACTGTTACAGCTCAACAATTGCTAGAACGCTAGGGAAAAGAGTAGGTTCTAGTGAGATCATTCCTCTTATTCAACACTCTTGCCTGCTGTCATACTTGCAGTGGATCTTTATTTTGAAAGCCTTCACTAACATTCCAGCTGGTTCATGGGGTTCATGCAAAACCTCCATATCAGTTTTTAGTGGACTGTCATTTTAAATCTTGTTTTTCCTATTAAGTTAAAGTGATTGTAAAGTCTTGTTTCTTTTCTAAAAAAATAACAAACATGTCATACTTACTTTATCTGTTGCAGTGGATTTGCACAGAGCGGCCCAGATCCTCCTCTTCTCGGGTCCCTCTTTCGCTCTCCTGGCCCCTCCCTCTTGTCGAGTGCCCCCAAAGCAAACAACTTGCTATGGGGGCACCTGAAACAAGTTACAACTCTCTGTGTCCATTCATACATGGAGCTGTGGCCCGGCCCGCTCCCTCTCTCTCCTGATTGGCTTACTGACTTTGATTGACAGCAACGGGAGTCAATGGCGCCGCTACTGTATCTCAGCCACCAATCAGGAGCGAGAGAATCTTGGACGGCCGAGACACTCATGGACATCACTGGACAGAGATGGGGCTCAGGTAAGTATTAGGGGGTGCTGAGTGGGGCTGCTGCACACAGAAGGCCTTTTTTCTTAATGTATAGAATGCATTAAGATAAAAAAACCTTCTGACTTTACAACCCCTTTAATGTAGTCTTACTTATAAATGCATTTATACATTGCAGAATGCACCTTGGGGGTAAAATTAGGTTGACCTGAAATTATTACTTTTTACCGTATGGTGTAATGGTTTTACAGTTACAAACACAGCAAAATTGTGTGTGGATTCGAGAAAAAGGCAAGGTGTATGCTGATTGCAAGGGTTTCACTTGGTTAAATTTCTGTCTATAACATTTATCAGGCACTGTCACAATGAATTCATTTGCAAGAGATAAGTCACCTGTAATCACAAGCAGGAGGTGAAAGCGTAATGATCGACACTTTGAAAAGATTCATGTAAACATCTTACAAGGATGTTTTATAACATCTGCTGAGTGAAAGGCAACAAAATGCCCTGTAAAATGGCATACTTTTACAGTTGTGATATCACTATACAAGTTAAGCTAGCATGCACTAAACTGTCAAAATGTTGATTTTTTTTTCAGTATTGTATATTAGTATTCCGAACACATAACACTGCATTCAAAACCAATGATTTAACTCCTTACCTACGAGACACCATAATAAAATAGATATCTCCTACTGCTGACAGCATGTCTTCTTCAATTATCCACAGTAGTTTGGATGATGGCAAACTTGTTTTTGTTTTAGTGCAATGCCAGGACATATACACCTTACAAACACCTATACACAACAGGGTTTCCATATTAGGTATATGATAATTAATAAAAGTATTCACCTACCCCGAAATCACTCATGTATATCTGTGATAGAATGTTTTTGTTTTTTTCTTTTCAAATAACGATTTTTTTATTGATCATAGAAGCTGGTAAATGGACAAAAAGTTGACACTGTAATACACAAACTTCAGCATAACAGCAATAGGGCCAGTGTATATTGAGTAACAGTAAACAATAAAACAAACAATAGGAAGTCGTGGTTGGCTCCACATAAGAGTTGCTAGTTATCAAATAGGGTCTGCTGTAGACCACAGCAAAATCCAAAGAAGAGAAAAAAGAAAGGAAACAGCAGAGAAGAGAAAGATAGGGGGGGTGGGGAAGGGGGGGGTAGGAAGTCTTAACCATCATCTCAGGGCGGATCCTCCCGTCTGAGCCATTCCTCCCAGATTTTGTCATGTGTTTCCAATCTATCCTATAATCTGGCTGTCATTTTTTCCATCAGCTCTATATCTTTTATTCTAGTGTACAAATCTGCCTGGGAGTGTGGGGTATGTTGTTTCCAATGAAGGACAACCAGGCATCTCGCAGCCGTCAGGACATGTCTAAGCAGATTTTTGGAACGTTTGGGAATCTGTAGGGGTGAAAATCCTAGGTGGAATAATTTCGGGGTCCTGGGAACCTGTACTCTCATAAGGCGGGACAATAAAAGCTGTGTTTCCGTCCAGAAAGGCACTATCTTGGGGCAAGTCCAGTAGATGTGATATAGGGTTCCCTTGGCTCCCTGACAGTGCCAACACCTAGAAGAGCTGGAGGGATAGATAGCGTGGAGAACATCTGGTGTCAGGTACCAAAAATAGAGGATTTTATAGGTGTTCTCCTTGTAGAGCATGCAAAAAGAGCTTTTTGCTGCCTGGGACCAGATCGTCTGCCATGTCGTTTCTGTGATTTCCTATCTTAGCACCTTTTCCCAGCGAAGCATATCTGCGTGTTAAACCCGGGTAGGGATGGAGTAAGAGCTCAGCAGCCAATATATATCAGAAATTAAACCTCGGCGTGCGGATCCCTCCAACACTAGGCTCTCAAAGGGCGTTGGCGCTGAAAAATGGAGATTCAGGGCGAAAGATTGGGCATAATGTCTTATTTGCAAGTACCCATAAAACACCTGGCGGGGTAGATCAAATTTTTTTTGGAGTTCAGTGAATGAGAGCATCCTACGCGTGCAGGGGTGCACTAAGTGGCCAAAGTGGAATAAATTCCGTGTCGCCCAGGGTGAAGACATCTTGTGTGTAAGATCCGCAGGCATCCTGGGATTACAAAGGAAGGAGGTTAACCTCCCTGGCGGTATGATTATTTCAGATTTTAGGTGCTGAAAGCGGTACCATTATTTTGCATGGAAATTTGGCGTTTTATATTGTAGGTCTGTAATTCTTAACAATAACACACTTAAATCTGTCCAAACAAGAGTCTAGTAGATATCCCGGGTATGATAAAGTTTGAAACACAAAAACATAAATTATAATATAATAAATAAAAATAAATAATTAATAAAAATAAAAATAAATAGTAATAAAATAAATTTCCCCACGATTCACTATCGCTCAATTCTGCAAGTGTTCTAATTTATTATCGCTGTTTTCTAGCTGGTCTAAATCCATTTTTGACGTAAAGGGACACTTTTTGGTTGCTATGGACAATCTCCAGTTTCCAGGCAGAAAGAACAGTATATGTCACATAAAACTGCATGCAGGGCATTGGCCAAAGCACTGGGGACAAAAGGGATGTGAAATCATTTCATACAGTACTGTAATCTGTAAGATTACAGTACTGTATGTGTTATGTTTTTGACATTTTTTGGAATTTGCCGCCAGGCTCCGCCCCCGTGCGTCGCGACGCTCGCAGGGAACGGAGCCTGGCATAGAGAGGCTTCGAGCAGAGGACACAGCCCGCGGACACTGCGGGGGACATCGCAGGATCCCGGGGACAAGGTAAGTAATGCCACACCAGGATCCTGCGATGTAATCCCGAGTGTGGCTCGGGGTTACCGCTAATGGTCCTGATTTTTAACCCCGAGCCACACTCGGGAAAACCGCCAGGGAGGCTACAGGAGACCTTTCTGAGCTCAAATTATCTGCTCGAAATAGTCTACGCCAAAGTGAAAAAAGAAAAGTGTGTGAGTGTGGCGCTGTCCCAAAGTTGCAGAAGAAATGTCTGCATATATACAGTTTTATCAAAAGTGTCACGTGTGTATTCCTTTAAGTGAAATATGTATGGCAGTTATTACCACTCCTGTGGGTTAAAGTGACTGGTGATTTAAACATGAGAAGCATAATGAGTGCAATAAATCGCATCCAAGGTGTCTAGTGCTATATTCCCTCAAAAGGAAAAAACAGTATTAACCACTGCTAAGAGCATGAAGCGGTCTGTGTCTAAACACTAGAAAACACAAAGTTGCAATAAATACATCACACGTGACATGCAAAAAATTCTAAAGTGTCTAGTGCTAAATAAATAAATATTAAAATGTTGTTCTACAAACGTTGCAAATATCAAAGTGACAAGTGCCCTATGAAGAGGTCACTCTGAAAAGTGCTAAACACACATGCCATGCAAATGGTTCTATGATAGTAAACAGTTCATATGGGTAAGTCCCCGGTGCACTATAAGTGAAAAAAGGCGTCCTTTGTGGGATTCCTCAAAGCATACAACAGGTGTTAATCCAGTGCTGGTGTCTCGCGTTGTGATTGTGCAGAGACTCACCAGCTGTATATCCCCTGCAGGGGTAACGAGTAGTCACAGTATGTGCCACTGTGCAGCAGTGCTTGGCAAGACCAGGACCAGGATGATATCATAAGGACATAAGAAGAAAGGATTCCATAGTGTGAAACTGTTTAAAACCACTATTTATTAGGTCAGATAAAAAGGGTACTCACATTGTAATGGAAAAAATGAGCAGTGTACAATGCTTACAAAGATGTTCCTAAGCGTCAGCTTTGCAGGGAGATGTCAGCAAGGCGTTCAGTCAAAGTCCTTTAATATTTCACTTAAAGGAATACACACGTGACACTTTTGATAAAACTGTATATATGCAGACATTTCTTCTGCAACTTTGGGACAGCGCCACACTCATACACTTTTCTTTTTTCACTTTTTCCGCTCATTCCACCCCCTGTGGAGTCAGCGTATGTGAGGGCAGCAGTCTATCAATTTAGGAATATACTTCCCACCTAGGCTTCTAATTACACCCATTAGCGCGGACTCCCTATTTCCTCTGTTACACCTTATACTCGGTATTTCATACCAAGTAGTAGTCTGCTGCAATGGATATCTTTAAATATCTTAATAACAGAAATATAAATCTTATGGAAGTATTCAACCAAGAACAAGTAGTAAACAAAAAAGACATGGATAGTCTTTTTAAACAATTAAGACACACCATAGAGAAGCAAATTAGAGTTTGGTGGGACATAGCCACACTTGAAATGTACATCACTGAAAAAAATCACCCCCAGGAGGCTTAGATGGGATGTCTCGCCAAACGACGCAATCAACGATAAAAGCCTAATGGAGGAGTGGTATAGATTCTTCAATGACAGCGAAAACGCTTTATTACGCAAAATAATCGTACGAAGACAATATAAGCTGAAAAACATTGAATCAGAAATCCTACAAATTAGAGATCAGCTGATACCATTCCTTGATTCAAGGGAATACAAAGACAAGGACAACACCTTACAAGAAATAGTCAAAAAGTACGACAACGAGATACAACTAAAGAAACAAAAGAAATTTAGAAGAGACGTACTAGACTATAAGAATCAACATGTCTATAAGTGGCAAACGGATGAGACATATGTGGAAGAAGACCACAACACTTCAATGATGGAGGAAGCTGATGATAGCTCAACAGAAGAAGATGCACCAACATGGCAAGAGACAAACACCATAACTAACAGGACACAAAGGGAATCATTAGGACAGGCGCCAACATCTGAAAACGTTAGGCGAGGGAATAGTCCTGAATATAGGAGAAAGAGACAATATGAAACGTATGACAACAGAAGACAACAACAAGAAAACATACCTTTCACACCAAGAACACCGAGGTACAGAAACAGATACTCACCTTTGAGGTATGAACAAGAATATACCCCTTATGTAGAACCCCAACAGAGAAGGGGTTTTTTTCCCAGGGAATATCGCGGAAGACCACCGGCCTACAGACAAAGAATGTCACCATACAGAAGAGAAAGAGATCCCCAAGGATGGAGACCTTTCAGGATCCCAGACAGGAATTCCAACAAGCATCCAAGATCATGGTGGAACCCAAGGGTGACAAGAAATGTAGATACAAGAATAAGAAACAGAACTCAAGAGGGCACGCAATGGGAAGAGAGAACGAATCAGGGGTACAGAATACCGAGAGGAGGAAGAGAAAACGGACAAGAGGAAAGAGAGGAGGGGCAAAGAAAAAGAAGAAGAGAGTACTAGGCGGAGGCATTTTTAATCTTAGTGAAGCTACTTTCAACGAAAACGAAATGAGAGTACTCAATTTGGGATTAAAATATGCACCAGAGAAAAGTCTGGATCCCTTCGAAGTATTCATAGATTTGCAAAAATTTGTTAGGAAGTTGAACATTAGAAAATTTTTTGCAATAAAAGGAGAACAAGAACCAGAAAAAGAAAATGAAGATTCAATATACAAACATTCGAAACTGAAAAACAATTCCACATTTAATCCCAATACCCAGCAAAATGAGAGCCTGATAACCTTCAAAAAAATGGTGGAACAAGACATCAGGAAGATGAACCCAAGAAAAACTAAATCGAGAGTTTGGAAAACTATCAAAGGAATAGAAAAGAAAAAGAATATCGTTATACGGCCAGCAGACAAAGGGGGAGGCCTAGTTATATTAAATAAACAGGATTACGAGCTAGA
Source organism: Lithobates clamitans (assembly GCA_037952925.1). Classification (NCBI taxonomy): domain Eukaryota; kingdom Metazoa; phylum Chordata; class Amphibia; order Anura; family Ranidae; genus Lithobates; species Lithobates clamitans. Next base: position 557,183 of record JBBGZY010000318.1, read on the forward strand.
GATGGGAAAACTACTCAACATCCCAAACACATATAAAAAACTGAAGGGTAACCCAAAGGTGGAATATCACAAGAAATTAAAAGCCTATATACATAAAGGGGAGAAAAAAGGAATTCTAAACAAAAAAGAAGCCAGATACCTGATCCCAGAGACAGCAAAAACTCCCGTGATCTACTATGTCCCAAAAATCCACAAGAGCCAAACCAACCCGCCAGGAAGACCTATAATAAGTGGCATCAATGGCCTGTTTTCAAGACTAGGGGCCTATCTGGACGGATATTTACAGCCATTGGTCACTAGGGGCAAATCATACCTAAGAGACAGCAAACAGTTGATTACTGAGCTTAAAAATCTAAACGTCAAAGAAGAAGATATACTCGTAACAATCGATATCAACTCATTATACACCAATATTGTACAAACAGATGGCAGTAATGGAGCAGAATGGGCCCTATACCAACAGACAGACCTCAAAGAAGAACAAATCAAATTCCTCCTAGAAGGACTTAAATTAGCAATGAGCCACAACTATTTTTGGCACAAGGGAGACTACTACACTCAAGTGAAAGGGGTAGCCATGGGGGCTAAATACGCCCCGAGCATTGCTAATCTATTACTCAATAAGTGGGAAGAAGAACAAATTTACAGTACCAACAGAAGTCATCTGAAATTTTATCGACGATATATAGATGACATTGTAATTATCTGGGGTGGTACTGAGGAAGAGTTACAAATGTTTTTTGACGAATTAAACCATAACATTTATGGTTTATCCTTTTCTGGGAACTGGAGCAGGCGTAACATTAACTACCTCGACCTCCAGATATTTAAAGAAGATGGACACCTTAGCACAAAGACGCACTTTAAAGATACAGACAGAAATGGCTACATCCCCACTAGTAGTTGCCATCACCCAAAGTGGATTGGAAACATCCCTAAGGGACAGTTTATGCGGATACGCAGAAATTGTAGTAACATAACTGACTTTGAGGAACAAACAAATAATTTGATCAAGCGATTTGTGGATAAAGGATACAAAAAGAGGGATTTGCTGACATTAAAAGAACAAATAAAGAATATGGATAGACATAAGTTAATGGAAGGAACACAGAACACCCACAAGCGGGATAAAAACAAGTCCTTGGGTCTTGCTTTTCTGACTGGATATAACACACAATACAGATCAATAGAATCAATTGTCAAAAAACACTGGCCCATTTTACAGTCAGACCAAGTTTTAAAAACAGTGTTACCAAAAAAACCCATCTTCATTTATAGGAAGGCTGCAACCCTTAGAAATAAACTAGTGCACAATGCACTTGACCCCCTGAAACAAATTAAAATAGGCAACAATTTAAAAGGCTTTTATAAATGTGGAAAATGTCTACCGTGTAGAGAAACCAAAAAAACAAACAAAAAAATTATGAAGTTCAAGTCCACAACCAACGGCAAAGAGTACACAATCAGGGACCTAATAACGTGTAACAATACACACGTTACTTATGTGCTAGAATGCCCGTGCCGTAAACAGTATGTGGGACGCACTACCAGAAAACTGCACATTAGAATTAGAGAACACGTCACAAACATAAAGAACGGTTTTAAAAAACATAGCGTATCCAGACATTTTAGAGATCATCACAATAGGGACCCCAGTGGTATGCTTTTTTACGGAATTGACAAAATTAAAGGACACTGGAGGGGTGACAACAAGAAAACAAAGGTGTCACAAAATGAGACCAGATGGATCTTCCAGCTAGACACACTTCAACCGTCTGAAATGAACATAGATGTGGATCTCAATTGTTTTCTTACCAATTACTGAACGCCTTTTATAAGAAACCCCCCTTTTCTGATGATAAACGCTCCTTATCTCTTTTTTAATGATAATGCTCCTCTCTTTGATGATAATGCTCCCCTTATTGGCTAACAAGTTATTCAAAATACTTTTAGTATTCTAACATACACCTACTACCTGTCTGATTATAACTGGTACATGATTTTCTTGTCTCGCTTTTTCACATAATTTTAAACATATTTTTATCTATTTTTATATATATCTTCTTAAAAAAATTTTTTTTTTTTTTTTTTTAATTTTTAGCATTTTTTAGCATTTTAAATATAACTATTTGCCTGTTTGTATATCGTATTGCTAGGATATATGTCATGTCATTAATTTTGTAGAACCACAGTTTTAATATTTTTAATATGGTTTAGTATATTACTGTTGTCTATATTACTATTGTCTAGGTTTCCTAAGTAAGGGCAAACCATTTACTACACACCTATATTCTGTGCGGGAGAATTGTGCATAAATAACGTAATAGTTACTACTGTGACACACATGCAATGGACCCATATATTAGTAAGGTGTCACCAGGAAACCAGCGCTGTATCAGGCTGTTCCACGGGGATTTAATCACTTCATTGGGGCTGCGGGCTTCAGTCTGCATTGTCCCAGGGAAAATGGCCGCCGACACACAAAAACATGGCCGCTGGTATGGTGCTGCGGGCTTCGGTCTGCATTGTCCCAGGGAAAATGGCCGCCGACACACAAAAACATGGCCGCTGAAACACAAACACATACCAAATATGGCCGCTGGAACACAGGTGCACTAAGGACCGCACAGCATATAAAGATAGGGGAGACGATGCAGGGACCACGCTCCCGTAGAAGTCCGAGTGACGAAACGTACGTAGGGCGTGGCCTTTGACTGAACGCCTTGCTGACATCTCCCTGCAAAGCTGACGCTTAGGAACATCTTTGTAAGCATTGTACACCGCTCATTTTTTCCATTACAATGTGAGTACCCTTTTTATCTGACCTAATAAATAGTGGTTTTAAACAGTTTCACACTATGGAATCCTTTCTTATTATGTCCTTATGATATCATCCTGGTCCTGGTCTTGCCAAGCACTGCTGCACAGTGGCACATACTGTTACTACTCGTTACCCCTGCAGGGGATATACAGCTGGTGAGTCTCTGCACAATCACAACGCGAGACACCAGCACTGGATTAACACCTGTTGTATGCTTTGAGGAATCCCACAAAGGACGCCTTTTTTCACTTATAGTGCACCGGGGACTTACCCATATGAACTGTTTACTATCATAGAACCATTTGCATGGCATGTGTGTTTAGCACTTTTCAGAGTGACCTCTTCATAGGGCACTTGTCACTTTGATATTTGCAACGTTTGTAGAACAACATTTTAATATTTATTTATTTAGCACTAGACACTTTAGAATTTTTTGCATGTCACGTGTGATGTATTTATTGCAACTTTGTGTTTTCTAGTGTTTAGACACAGACCGCTTCATGCTCTTAGCAGTGGTTAATACTGTTTTTTCCTTTTGAGGGAATATAGCACTAGACACCTTGGATGCGATTTATTGCACTCATTATGCTTCTCATGTTTAAATCACCAGTCACTTTAACCCACAGGAGTGGTAATAACTGCCATACATACTTCACTTAAAGGAATACACACGTGACACTTTTGATAAAACTGTATATATGCAGACATTTCTTCTGCAACTTTGGGACAGCGCCACACTCACACACTTTTCTTTTTTCACTTTTTCCGCTCATTCCACCCCCTGTGGAGTCAGCGTATGTGAGGGCAGCAGTCTATCAATTTAGGAATATACTTCCCACCTAGGCTTCTAATTACACCCATTAGCGCGGACTCCCTATTTCCTCTGTCTACGCCAAAGTGACCTAAGATGAAGCATGGGTCCCAAGAGCCGGGCCGGGTCCACCTCCGTGTTTGTGTTCCAGAGCAGGCTGTTTGGGTGCGTGGATGCAAGCCATATCTTTTTGATTTCTGTCCACTTGTTGTAGGATCGTTGGGGAAACCAGGAGGTCAAGGCACGCAGCTGGGCAGCTTGGTAGTATTTAATTTAGTCAGGAAACACCAACCTGAAGTTGGAGCGGGACGCCATCAAGACTGAGCGGGATATTCTATGTCTTCTATAATTCCAGACAAAGCGCAACAAGTCCGCCTGGAGTTTTCTGAAGTCTGCATATGGAATTGGGATAGGCAGTGTTTGGAAGAGATAAAGGAGTTTGGGGAGGATAGTCACCCTCCCCAGGAGGGAAATATGGTGAACCTTCCATTTCTGTAATATGTCCCTTATGGACCGGAACAGGGGAGGAAAATTGGCTCTGTATAAGGTAGCGTAAGACTGTGTGATCTGGACCCCCCCAAGTATTTCAGAGCTGTTGTCTTCCAGTGATAGGGGAAGCATTGCTGTAGGTGTTGTACCTCTGCTGCTGGGATATTAATAGGGAGAGCCTCCGATTTAGTCGCATTTATTTTGGTTGGGTAGTGAAGTTCTAGGTTGGGTCAGGGTGAGTATTATGCCGTCTGCGAAAAGTGCTAATTTGAACTCCCTTTTACCGCACCGGGACCCCATGGATGTCCAGGTTTCTATGAATGGATGCCGACAGGGGCTCCACACACAGCGCAAACAATAGTGGTAAGAGTGGGCACCCCTGGCGGATCCCATTTGCTATTGCGAAGGCAGTGGACAGGGCAAAAGGGGTCTTAACCTAGGACGTGGGATTAGTGTATAGGTGATGAAGGGTCCGTAGGAAGGGACCCCGAAACCCCATGTGTTTCAACATGTCGAACAGGAAAGGCCAGCTAAGGTGGTCAAAGGCCTTTTCTGCATCCAGCCCAACAGCTAGAGTTTCTAGGCTGTCCCTGTTCGCCACATCTATTAGGTCAATAATCCATCTTGTGTTGTCTCCTGCTTGACAGAGGGGGACAAAGCGCACCTGATCCTTATGTATCAATGAGGGCAGTATCAGGTTTAGACGCATCGAAAGGAGTTTAGTGAAAATTTTTAGGTCAAAATTTAAGAGTGCAATCGGCCTGTAGCTAGCGCATAAAAAAGGATCTTTGTCAGGTTTGGGTATCAACGTGAGAAATGACCTTTGCATGTCTGAGGGAATAAGGGTTAGCTGAAGAAAAGCATTGAACAGTTTACACATATGTGGTAAGAGAATGGGGAGGAATGATTTGTAATATTCATAAGGGAGGCCGCCTGGGCCGGGGGATTTATGTGCAGGCAGGGTCTTAATGGTAGCTGTCAGTTCCTCTACTGTGATAGATGCATTGAGGGAAAGAAAGTTTGATGCCTGAAGCCTGAAGCCACCGCTGTGTTCCAGATAGCAGTGCAATCGGCCTGTAGCTAGCGCATAAAAAAGGATCTTTGTCAGGTTTGGGTATCAACGTGAGAAATGACCTTTGCATGTCTGAGGGAATAAGGGTTAGCTGAAGAAAAGCATTGAACAGTTTACACATATGTGGTAAGAGAATGGGGAGGAATGATTTGTAATATTCATAAGGGAGGCCGCCTGGGCCGGGGGATTTATGTGCAGGCAGGGTCTTAATGGTAGCTGTCAGTTCCTCTACTGTGATAGATGCATTGAGGGAAAGAAAGTTTGATGCCTGAAGCCTGAAGCCACCGCTGTGTTCCAGATAGCAGTGCAAGCGGTCGGTCAGGTCAGGGGAGAGGGGGTCGTGCGGGATCTCAGGGTCGCTGTATAGGGCCATGTAGAACTCCTCAAAGGCATGAGCTATGTCCTGAGGGTGAGAGAGAAGGCCGCCTGTCCTATTTTTTATTTGGTGAGGAGTAGTCGTGTGGGAGCGTTCCGACAGTTTGCGTGCTAAAAGGGAGTGAGCTTTATTTCCTTGTCATAGTAGATTGGTTTCAGTCTAAGGAGTGCCTTTTCCACTTGACCCATTGCAAGGTTTCGGAGTGTTGTTCGCAAACAAACAATTTTTTTTAGGAGGGGTAGGGACGTTGAGGCCTGTAGTTGAATCTCCAGGGCCCTGAGGTCCCTTTCAGCTTGCAGTTTAGAGGCTTTCGCATCCTTTTTCATGGCCGAGGAAATCACCATACAGCGCCCTCTGAGAACCGCTTTGTGGGCCTCCCAGGGAGTGGAGTGGGAGATATCGGGGGTATCATTTTCAAGGAAATAGTGCTGTAGTGTGGACTCTAGCTCTATTTTGGAGGGGATGTGTTGGAGGAGGAAATTATTCAACTGCCAATGGCAAGGCTTGCGAGTAGAGGCACCTATTTCCAGGGTCATGACTGCAGGGGCATGGTCGGACCAGGAGATCGGTAGGATCTGGGCGTCCCTGGTAGCATGGAGGGTGGCATTATTGACAAAAAAATAGTCAATGCGGGAGTGCATGCGGTGAGGGGTGGAAAAGAACGTGTGCTGTCTATATAACTAAATAGTTTCGAGTCCCTAGCGGCTTGGGCCTGTGGGTCCGTAGGGTTCAGTACATGGCGATCCAGCACCACCGAGTGGGACAAGTAATAATCCCTGCCAATTATCAGATATTCATTAGGTGTCCAGAACAGTCGTGTAAATACTTTGGTTAGAAAGTTAATTTGGTGGGTGTTAGGGGCACATAGTGTACAGAAAGTGCCAGCCTGCGTTTGCCATTGACCTCACAAGATAATGTAGTGTCCCCGTGGATCCACAAATGACTCAGAGCACGTAAACGGAGAACCACGCTTAAAAAGAATGGCCACTCCCGCCCGCTTGCGGGGGTTAAATGCCTGGTAAACCTGTGGATATTGTCTGGAAGCAAAAGCGAAGGAGTCTCCTTTGTTAAAGTGTGTTTCCTGAAGCAGGACAATGTCCGCCCCAGAATGCCTGAGTTCCCGAAACGCCAGATGTCTTTTTCTATTTGAGTTTAGGCTGTGGACATTAAGTGACATAATCTTAGCCATGGTCGTGGGTATGTGCAAACTTGGAAATTCTTATCTAATCTAGTTGCGAGAATGCCCAGGTGCCCAGGAGAAGAAGATGCCCGTTCTCAGAGTAGGTCCAAGTGTCCGCCAGGAGCATGTGGTGAGCCAGGGAGGTAGGGGGAGAGGGGAGGGAGACAGAAGCAGGGAGAGAAGAGAAAAGCATATGCATTAGATACATAGTAGTCAAAAATAAACAGTGCAATGAAGCCCCAAGCAGTCTGTACCGCACAGGGCTCAATAAGTTCCAATAAGTCCTCCCGTCTAGGGCCCAAAAAAGGGACCCAGGACGGAGGGACATAGAGAACCGCAGTGAACGATAAACAGATTCCACAGTGGGGTAATAAAGGAACTTTAGTAGGGTAAACATATAGGGAGACTAGTGATAGGGAGGGTTATCACTCTCAAGTCTCCAGTAGGAAGTGTCCAATAAACAAAACAGATAATGGGCAGGAGGCCTAGGGGGAGTGCAAATAAGGCTGATGGGTGGGTCAAGTAAATAAGTGTATACGCCATAGCCATGGTTGTCAAGGAAGAAGGGGCCAACAACCTTCAGCCATGTTTGGATTTAGCAGGTCTGCAGGGAGAGTCTTGGCCCCGGGGGCGTTTGGTCGGGGGGACCTTCTGCCAGACCGAAGGGGGCGGCGGTGGTGTGGCCACTAAGTCCCATTCTTGAAAACGGGGGACCGGGATCTCCATGGTGTCACAGAAAATGTCCAAGTCCTCAGAGTAGCATAACACCGCTGATTTTCCTTGCCGACGGGCTGTAAGGCTGAAGGGGAAACCCCGACAGTAGGGGTTTATTCGGGGGTTCCCCCAGGAGGTCATTAAATTGGGTTTGCAGGGTGTGGTGCAAGTCTTCAGGTCCCTCCGATTCAGGTAGGCCTCTGACACCAATGTTGTTTCTGCGCCCCCTATTGTCCAGATCCTCGATATGGCGCTGCATGTCTCTGAGCATCAAACGATGGTCAGCTTCTTGTATTTGAGTGCGATGAACTGCCAGCTTGGTCTCTTGTATTTCCTCCTCCGCCATCTCCACTCTATCCGAGGGATGTTTAAAATTAGCGTGAAGTACTTGAATTTCGGCTCGGCAGGCGGACTTAACCTCCTCAATAAGCATGCCAACTAAAGAGAAGTCCTCTTTAGTTGGCATGGCTTGGAGGTAAGCCTGCCAGGGGGGGTTCCGCAGGTAACTGGAATCCGTCCCCATTTGTTGTTGTGTAAGGTGCAGTGGAGAGGGTTCCCGCTGCGGGTGTAGAGGGGCTGCGTTCTGTGCTGGCGCCCAGGGCTGCATCTGGGGGTACTGCAGGGAGCTCCATGCAGGGAGCTGCGGGGGAGAAAGGCACCTGTCTTTCTGCCCTTCCATATGGGCCAAGGCCGGGAAGCTGGCTACCTGGGCTTATGAGATTATGTGGGCTACCCCCCTTTCATTTGATCTGGGGTCGCTGGGGCGAGACTGTCTCTGTGGCTGGGGGAGAGCAGAGGCAGGGTAGTATGCCTGCTGAGGTGTGTGTCCTCCATATTGCCCTGCTTGCAGGGGTCCCGGGCGCACTCAAGATTAGGAAGGGGGGGAAAGTCTTCTGAGCACAAAGAGGAAGTAGGGGAGTCAGAGCTCCCTGCGGACAGGCCCGGATCCGAGGCTGTGCGTAGCAGCCATGGAAAGGCCTCAGAACACTGTGTGTATGTGGCTGCAGTGAGGCCTAGTGGAGCGTGCTGGGGCTCCTGCAGCGGCGCTGCCTGGGAGGTGTGGAGCCGGGGTAGACTCACCGCTCCTGGGGTCGGAAGATGCAGTCCCTTCGTTCCCCATGTAGGGTCTTGTAGGATCCATGGGTGTGCTGGAGATTGGAAGCCCGGCGGTTGCGGAGGCCGCGTGGAGGAGGCGGAGGAGGTCGGCGCCATCTTGTCTGCCCCACCGTTGTGCATGGAGGGCGGTGTAAAATACCCTCGGAAGGTCGCAGAAGAACCGGGAGGTGGCTGGGATGTTCCTCTGGCTTTGGAGGATCGGGTCCACCTGGGTCCACCCATATACGAGCGCTAAAAATCCCCTTAAAAGGCCACGGAGCTGTGGGCTGGTGGAGAGCTAAAAGCTCAGGCTTCCATACAGGGCAACTTCTGGTCACGCCCCCCACAAGAACATTTTGTTTTTTTCTTTTTTCATAGACCTCAGAACAGCAATTTAAATTAATGGAAAAAATAATGTAACACACCATTAATCATTACTGGGGCAGCCATTTCTTTTTCAAAGTCTCATAATTAGTTAAATGGAGAACTTGTGTGTATAGTCAAGAGTTTTCTAGGAATTGTAGTTTAAATACATATCTGGAAGGTCCAACTTCTGCTGAGCCAGAATCATGGCATAACTATATCCAATGAGGACAAGCGAATACTGCAAACAACTACATGGAACAGGTAATTAAAAAGAACTAGTCAGGTTGGATACAAGAGAATCTCCAAATCATTGAATATCTATTGAAATACAGGTAAATCAATGATTAGGGAATGGAAAGATTATTACACGGCTGTAAATCTGTCAAGAACAAGATATCCAAAAAAGAAAGTGACCCCTTCAAATATTTCAAAATAAAATCTAGGGAGACAAGAGTCCTAGGGTGAACAAAAGTACAATGTACACCCCAAAACACAAAGGGGGCCTGGGCCTGCCTGATCTACAGAAATACTTCTACGCCGCCCAGTTGGCCCAACTTTCTAGGTTTCACTCTCAACAACCCCATGCAATATGGAATCTTATTCCTGTCGTCCAGAACCAATCTCTCACATCATGTGGCTCTCAATGAAAGAGAGACCAATTATACTATGTCCTACTCTTTCCTTCTCGTTAGAAAGGACTCCGAAATTTAAGTCACCCCATAACCCATTAGCACCTTTACTGAAAAATAGAGAGTTCACCCCGGGCCTCAATCCTCATACATTTGAATAGTGGACCAATAACGGCCTAATACGAATAGCCGTCCTTTGCGACCACAAAGGTATGCTATTCGAACAATCTTTAGTAGAAAAATATGAAATGCCACCAGCAGAACGGTATAGATATACCCAAATCTGATCTGATCTGGTGAACTGGTGACATTGACCCCCATGGATTTTTTATGTAGACAATACGATAAAATCAGAGGTCACATATCTGCAATATATTCAATAATGATGTATGTCTCAACTAAACTGAACTATATGATCCAATGGGAACAAGATTTTCAGGAAACCCTCCACCTTGAGGAATGGCACGCAATATCAGAGACAGCTTCTCATTCACTCATTAATACCTCCATCATAGAGGCTAACTACAAGGTTTTAATGAGGTGGTATATGGTACCAGCTAGACTGGCCAGTTTTGTACCTGGTGCCACCTCTAAATGTTTCAGGGGATGTGGTCAAGTAGGATCCACCTATCACTTATGGTGGACATGCCCCAAGGCCAGGAGATTCTGGATCAGGGTCTACAATTTTATTTATACCCTCACCCAGATGAACTTGACGAAATCAGCAACACATGCACTTCTGGGAGGCAGGATAGCGGTGTTTTGGACCAAACAGAACTGCTCGGTACTCTTGTCTCTGTGCCCCTGGCCAAATTAACCTTCGATGTAAAAGTGTGCACACTCAACCACAAATCACTGACACGGACACGTTTAGTAAGTTTGGTACTTCTGTCGTTTACTACCTGGACTCAGGATGATATACCGAGAGCCGGATATTTCGTTATCAAATCAAATATCAAATAAGACAAGCGTGTACAAACCACAAATTATACATATTCATTATTGTGACGAAATGTAAGCTTTGCTGGGTTATATCTGTATAAGGAAATAGCAGACTATCATAGCTAAATATGGTGTCTTATTTTCAGTTCCTTTTTCTCTTGAGTGTAGTCTCACGGGCCTGAAAATAGGTGCAATCTTCTTCTTAACTTTTAACTTTGTTCTTTAACTCTTGCAGTTCTGTTTCACATGAAGGGAGAAGCTGGCAAACATCTAATTTGAGCATGATTAAGGCTAATAGCTGGTTATAAGAAAATAAGTACTTATATCTATGCTATTATATTAGAAATAGGAATTTCACAATAACGCTCATAATCACATTCCATTACAGTCCCCCCTTGAAATGCGTATTTTCTTAAAACTGTCCCTCACACTAGAGCACAACCTGTCATTACCACCCGGCTCATTTCACTGACTGCAACTCTTTTAAGCTGTATGTAGAGAAAGGGCTGTGACTAGCTCACCACCCCCCTCGATACAGCTGGTGAAATGCCGCCAGGTGCTATCTGTCCCTATAGCCCTACGGTGTTGCATCTCGGGGAAGGGTGACTGTAACGGAGTGTACTGCATAACTATTATCATGGGTTTCATCAAGCCTTACATAGACATCGTCGTCATCTGGGATCTCTTGGTTCACAAATGTGGGGGTATTTTGGTCAGCAGCTTTTTCTACACACTTCTTAATACAGGGGAAGACACAGCAGATTATGGCAGCTAATGTCAGGACGGCTATCCCTATCTGGGTCAGTAGTCCCTGCCATCCTCCCTTTATCCAGGTAAAATACTGGTCCCATGGGTTGGTGAGCCCTGAGTTCTGTTTTAATTCTTTGGACAGATTCTCTAGTTTCTGGATGGCTAAAGTCACTTTACCATTTGGGCCGGTGTTGTCTGGGATGTAAGTGCATCATGTACTTGTCTCAGGGATCATCTTACATACACCCCCCCTTCTCAGCTAGGAGCATGTCTAAGACCATACGGTTTTGGAAAGTCATGTGTGATGCTGCCTCTAACTGTTCGGCCAGACCTTGGAGCGCGTCCCTGGTGTAATTGACAAATCTTTGCTGGTTGTAGTAGATGTAATTTATCCAGTCTACATTCTTGTTTACAGTGATAATGGGTATCAGCGACTCAAATCCTGCTGCTACTTGGTCTCTTGCTTTGAATTCATCCGGGACCCCCCTTGGGACCCCTATGGCGTCTATGTATACATGGGGTCAAAACACTCTGCTGGGGCACTCCTACATTTTCTGTTTGATTTGTGTGCATCACTGGTTTCCGGCTCTGGGGTTTGTGGGAGAATATGCAGGGGCATTATGGCTTTAGCTAGTGCACATTCTCCTGTCCACTGTCCTGTCATTCTACTTCTAACTTTCATGTCCCCACAAATCCAGTACACATCTCCTAGAGACTGGACTTGATTCTGCACTAGGTCTGCAGACACCTCACTATAAGACTCGCAGTAACCCTCAGTGAAGTTCCCAAGGGGTTTACCCACCCCATGGTACTTCCCATAACATGTATAATTGCCAGGATATATAGTAATACCTTCTGCTGGTTTAGGGGCTTTAGTGACTATGAGGAACTCCTTTTTCCAATGCTCGCATAGGGAGTGGTTTGTAGCTGTGTTGGTAAACAAACTAAGGACACAGGTCTCATGTTCTGGGGTTATGTTAAGGGGGACTGTTCCTAGATGTGCTTTAGCCCCCCCCCCCACACGTAGCAATTAGTCTTGTTATGTTTCCCTGCATTGTACCTCATCCATTCGAGCCATAAGTTGACATCTAATAAAACCGGTCTCAGCAGCCATGGTGTCCTCAAAGGTAGGGTCTGCTATGGCTACCATGTCTCCTAATGTTTGCATGTGAAGCTTTAGGGGGTTCGAATTGGATGTAGATTGGGGAACTGTCCACTCTGGGTTATTGAACATGTCTTTCAGTTGAAAAGGTTTCCCAAAGCTATACCCATTTGCCCACCACAGACCCAATACATAGGTCCCACTGTCCCCTGGGCTGGGATTCTCAATGGTTAGTCTAAACTCTTTTGTGAAGTATTGATCTGCGTGCTTTTTGATTGTCATTCTGTCTAGGAGTGATTTCCCATTCTTGTCTTTCTTATTTCGGGCGATTTCAGGCTTATACCCCCAGTTTGTGTCCCCAGTGTTCCAACCCACTGCTCCCCAGTAATCACAGTTGTCGTCCCAGTAGTCATTGGTAACACATACATACACAGTCATGGGACCTTATTGTTCCTTCATAGGATCGGATTCTGTAATCTGTACCTGGAAGTATCTTACTATAAGGGGATATAAACGTGGCAACATGTGTGTTGGATGAATTATACCAGAATTGGGTTATGCCATCTTTCTGTTTGATAGCTACTTCTTGTGCCTGAACAACTATCACAATAAAAAGGATAAACAGAATCATGACTTGGTCTCCTCAGCCTCTTCCTCGGGCACAGGACTTGCGGTGAGAGGCGCGTATCCATGAGTTCTTTCCGGCCACTTTTACTGATGTGGTGGTTGTCAGAAGGACTCGGAAAGGACCATCATATCTGCGTTCAAGAGTGTGCTTCCTCAAAAAGTTCTTTATCAGGACCCAGTCACCAGGGACCAACTTGTGCGATCCTGTGTCTAGCTCAGGATCTGGAATGGAAGAAAAGACTTGCGCATGGATACGGGTTAATTCTCGAGATAAAACAGTCACATAATCAGTTAATACATCAGATTGCAGTTGCAACTGTTGTGGAAAATAAAAACCCAGTCTGGGGGCTGAACCAAACAATATCTCATAGGGTGACAAACCATGATTTCCCCTTGGGGTGTACCTAACACTGAACAAGGCAATGGCAAAGGCAATGGGCAGGCTGTCTGGCCAACTCATTCCCATTTCCTGAGACATTTTTAGCATTCTAGACTTTATTGTGCCATTTAGTCTTTCCACCTTCCCACTACTCTGAGGGTGGTATGGAGTGTGGAAAACTAGTGTGACCCCTAAGGCTGTCCATATCTCCTTGGTTACTGAGGCCATGAAAGCCGGCCCCTGATCACTCTCTATAACCTCTGGGACACCATATCTGCACACTATTTCTGTTAAAAGTCTTTTAGCTGTGGTCTTCGCCGTCATGTTGGTAACGGGATAGGGTCAGCTGTCTCTTGTTGCTCCTTGAGGTGAGTCCTGTTTACAGGAAGGTTTTGTAGAATCACAGTGGTTTGTGCAGTCTCTTCAGGGGTGTCTATTGGGTCATCCAGGAAAGGTGCATTCACTCTGCTGACCACTTCTCGCGTTCCATCTGCAGCTTGCTTTGCGGCAGTATCTGCCAAATAATTGCATCGTGCTTCTTGGGAAACCAGTTTGCCGTGTGCTTTTACTTTAAGTATGGCCACCTGCGTTGGGAGCAGTAAGGCATCCATCAGGTTCTTGATAGCTGTGCTGTGTTTTACAGGAGTCCTCTAGTTTTCCAGATGATCCCAAAGTCGCAGGCCACTCCCAGAGCATATCTTGAGTCTGTGTAGATGTTAGCTTGTTTTCCTTCTGCCAACTTGCATGCCATAGTTAGGGCCTGCAACTCTGCTTCTTGTGCAGACATGAAGGGGGGTAACGCTGAAGCTTTGAGGACCGTGTCTTCTGTGGTAACTGCATATCCTGTATGGTATCGCCCAGCATCATCTGCATATCTGGAACCATCCACAAAGATTGTCAGGTCAGGATTTTCAAAGGCAGTTTCACTGACTGTCGGCAGGTGTGATGTCTCCATCTTCATCACTTCAAAACAGTCATGGGCGGTATAGTGGTAATCATCTTCCACAGAGGTTCCCCCCTCGAGAAGGGGAAGTAGAGTGGATGAGTTGAGGGTATCACATTGGGGAATGGTGATGTTGTCAGGGAGAAGTAAGGCACACTGGCGTCTGAGGTGCCTTTGTGAAGACAGGTGTCTGGGTTGGATCTGGTTCAGGATGGCAGTGATGTCATGAGGAGCAAGAAGGATTAAGGGGTGACCCAAGACGAGGTCCGCAGTCTTGTCCAAGAGAACTTGGGCTGCAAAGATGGCTCTGAGGCAGGAAGGTCCCCCCTTGGCCACTAAGTCCAGTTGACAGGAGTGATACCCTGAGTCTGTTATCATGGGCCTGAGCCAAAACTTCTGTGGCATGTCCTTGCCTCTCTGAGACAAACAGTTTGAAAAGTCTTTTAGTCCCAAAGCAGAGGCTGTTGAGAGGATCTCCTTCAGAGTTTCAAAATTGTCCACAGCTTCTGGAGAAGCAGGAAAGGATCAGATTTCAGGGCATCATAAAGGGATTGCTTGACCTTGAGGCAAAGGGATGCCCTTGATTGCAGCAACTCTTTCTTCAGTGAGATGTCAGGTGCCTTGGGAGATGCAGAGGCCTGGGAAAATCACCTTCTTTCTGGACTTTTTGTTTTTTAAGGCCTTGCAACCTTGCTCAACCAGGTAGTGGAGGAGACTTTCTGAGAATATGGAGGCGTCACTGAAGGAATCTGCACACAGCAGGAGGTCATCTACATATTGGAGAAGTACAACATCTGGGTGTAGTCTCATCCATGTGTCCAGGATGAGAGCCATTGCTTTGGCAAATTGAGTAGGGGAGTTCTGGGCACCTTGTGGCATAACAGTCCAGGTGTAGCTCTGCCCCTCATGGGTGAAAGCGAAAAGGTACTGGCAGCAGGGACTAAGCGGTACACTAAGGAAGGCATTTGCCAGGTCCACCAGTGTGAAGTATTTTGCTGTGGGTGGTATCCCTGCTAGCAACGTGTGGGGATTGGGGATGATGGGGGTCTGCAGGATGGTAGCTTCATTCACTGCTCTGAGGTCTTGTACCATCCTGTACTTTTTTGGTTCCCCTTTTGCGGTTCGCTTCTTTACTGGGAACAGTGGTGTGCTGCAAGGAGATGAACAGGGTACCAAGGCTCCATTTGACAGAAGAGCCTCAACTTGTTTTGAGATGGATGCCGATTGTGCAGGCTTCAAGGGGTATTGTGGTTCTCTGGGTAGGGGAGCCCCAGGCTTCAGTTGTACCATGACTGGCGGCACTTTCAGATGTCCTATGTCCTCCGGCCCTGTGGACCATAGGCATGTGGGGACTCGATCCAAAACTTCTTCGGGGACTTCAGGTTCGTCTTTTGGGTTCAGGGATAACAGGAGTGGGATGGAGCAGAGTGCCCATGCGTCATCGATGGCCAGTGGTGAGGTGATCAGAACACCACTATCAGGTTGAAAGGAGATAGAGGCTTGGAGCCTGGACAAAACATCAGTTCCTAGTAGGTTCAGGGGGCATATGGGTGAATTTCCATAGGCTTCAGTATCCCCTTCTTGAGTGGCTGGGTCTT
Source organism: Lithobates clamitans (assembly GCA_037952925.1). Lineage (NCBI taxonomy): Eukaryota > Metazoa > Chordata > Amphibia > Anura > Ranidae > Lithobates > Lithobates clamitans. The sequence goes on from JBBGZY010000318.1 coordinate 573,077, forward strand.
TCGCAGTTGTAGCAAGCAGACACATGGAGTTGGTACTGGTGGGCGCAGATAGGGTGTGTCAGAGGCCATCATGAGAGGAGCTACTCTCTACTGTTCTGCGAGGATTCTGGACCTAATAACTACTAACAACGTTCTAATTCAAAGGTTGTGGGTTCTCTATACTCAAACCCTTTCATATTGACTCTTTAAGACCTGAAATAAATTCGGCAGCTAACATGTATCTATGCACTCTGTTCAGCACGCTAAAACCCAAATCAGTAAACTTCTTGTACACATATTGACTTTAGGCGTTTTAGAGTAGAGATGCGAACCATCTCCATACAGAATAATTTTTTATAGGGAGCCTCGGTCCAGCCGATCTCCACAACATACATATTTATTTTTCTTTCTAAGCATTCTAATTAGATACTGAGCCTTTTTTTTTTTTTTTTAGAATACAAAACGCTCAGATGTGAGGAAAACTAGCGCATAGATTTAAGCAAAGAAAGCACTTCCTCTTTATTGCTAATACAGCTTAAACACAACTACAAATAAATTCAGACTCTGACTGAAATATTCAGAAATATTCAATACATCCTATACATAAATTATTTATTTAATTAAAATGCTACATTGGTTGCTACTATGCTCCATCACTGGAAACATGTGGGTGGGTTTCGGTGTGGGCGGTTACATAGGGCGTGTTGCCACAGGGGGAGGTGTCACTTAGAACAGAGGGGCAGTAGACGAAGGGCAGTGTCTACTTCCTGGGGACCAGACGCCATTATAGAGCGGTGGCTGACTACTTAGCTTCCTCTTTTCTAGTTTTCTTGTACACGTACACGATGCAACCATTTTGGTTCCATCCACCCTCTTCTTCATGAATAGCGTTTGCAACTTTAAACCAAGCATCTGCTGCCCGTAGCAACCCATAATCTGACAACAGACCTTATTTACGTTTCAAAAAACAGTACGCCATTCATCTACTTTTAATCTACCATCCAAATGCATATCAATTCCACACACTTTCGCTAATTTCTTTCCCTTTTTTACAGCATCCTCTCCCTCCCGCTCTAGTACTAAATCACAAGTCAAACTACCCTCTGTGGGCCTAGTCAACTTATTACCCATTTTACACAATTCTTGGATTAAATAGGAGGAGAGGAAAGCAAGAAAGGTTGAGGTAAAACAGAAAAGAAATGAAGATATGCAGTGACAGGGTGATGTGGAAGATGAGAAAGTAAAGAGATCTCTGTTAAATCTGCAAAAGGGGAGACATGAAACGAAACAGACAAAACACAGAATGTAAGTCAACATCTGGTATTCAGTGAACCATTTCAAACGTCTTCTACACGTCCCAACTTAAAACCCAAACTCCTCACTCTGGCTTTCTCTGCCTCCTCGTAATCTTCTGCTGAGGTTGCAGGGGACACCTTTCACTTCCCTGTCCTCTTATCTTAGCCTCAGCCTCAATAACTTCCAACTTCTTACCAACTGAAAAATTCACCGGATAATGTACATTCAATCTGAATACCATTACTTGGGGGACCCCTGGCATTAGAGGTTTGTAACCGAGAATAGATCTCTTATATCCTGGCTCTACCTTTGTGACATGACATTACCAACAACAATTGATGTGATGACTGGAGTGAATTCTGGACTTAATCAGATCCTCACGGGATCCCCACGCCACCGCTGGGCGTAATTTGATGCCCCCTTTCCTGGTAACCCGTGCTTTACCGCACCCGTGCTTTACCGCACCCGTGCTTTACTGCACAATTATTTGCCCCAGGAGGAGTTTACCGCGTCCCGATGCCCTCTCTTGATATCAATCCTCAAGAGAAGTTTAACCACATCAATTCCATCCGTGAACATATAATCAATCCCTCATTCACAACAGCAGTCACATAACACGATCGATCGACAAAACAAAACACAATATACTCCAAATACAGGCAGGTCAGAAACAATTGCAGGTTCGTACTATATAAATAGGCTCGAGACAAGATATATACCTGTCTTTGTGGACCGCGGGAAGCCGATGCGGAGACAGAAATTAACCAAATACGGATGCGGATCAAACAGCAGACAAATTATTAAGGAAAATGTCTTACCATTTTCTCCAGAGTTGATCAGGCTCTGCTCCACCCGTATTTGGTCTTTCAGTGTCCTCTTAGTACGGCTTCCTTTTGGGCCAATCTCAATCCCCACGTTGGGCGCCAAATGTTTTGGACCGAACAGAACCACTCGGTACTCTTGTTTCTGTCCCCCTGGCCAAATTAACCTTCAATGTAAAAGTGTGCACACTCAACCACAAATCACTGACACGGACACGTTCAGTAAGTTTGGTACTTCTGTCGTTTACTTCCTGGACTCAGGATGATATACCGAGAGCCGGATATTTCGTTATCAAATATCAAAAAAGACAAGCGTGTGCAAACCACAAATTATACATATTCATTATTGTGACGAAATGTAAGCTTTGCTGGGTTATATCTGTATAAGGAAATAGCAGACTATCATAGCTAAATATGGTGTCTTATTTTCAGTTCCTGTTTCTCTTGAGTGTAGTCTCACGGGCCTGAAAATAGGTGCAATCTTCTTCTTAACTTTGTTCTTTGTTCTTTAACTCTTGCAGTTCTGTTTCACATGAAGAGAGAAGCTGGCAAACATCTAATTTGAGCATGATTAAGGCTAATAGCTGGTTATAAGAAAATAAGTACTTATATCTATGCAATTATATTAGAAATAGGTATTTCCCAATAACACTCATAATCACATTCCATTACAGCGGAAGCCTCCAGATCCCAAAGACGACTTCTAGCATTTGTATTTATCTCAGCTAAAATAACTATAGCTAGGAATTGGAGGTCCACAGTCTTGCCATTCGACCAGCTGACACAAGATGTCATGGCTTATGCTGAATGAAAGGTTAACAGCAATAGTACAAGATAAGATGAAATTGTTTCACAAAATATGGGATCCATGGATTAACTATCTGACAAACGATCCTAGGACACTTACAAACTAGATCTACTCTGGAGAAATGGGTCTGTGGGCACGGAGCCACAGCTCCCCCCCCCCTCTTTAACTTTCCTTTTTCTGCCTTCTATCCAGCACTTTTTCTCCACTAGTTTTACCCCCCTCTTTTAATAATTCTTAATTACTAGGTCTCAATTTTTGATTTATTTGTTACGTTCCTGTTTTCACCCACCCTTGACAGACCTTTGTCTATTTGGGCTATGAAGGGAAACACCAGCTGGACAATATGAACCAAGCTCTCCCAAAAGTCAGAAGGGGGCTGATTGGTCTCAGCGGATGGAACATAAGGGATTAGGAAAGGAAATATGCACCGGGCCATAGAAGCCGAGGTATTATATACAGTCTAAGATTTTGAGATGAGAAAGGTGTATAAACCTCACTTATCTAAACAAGTAAATAATAGCTCAGGAGGTGACAATGGTCCATGTATACAACAAGAGGATTCTTCAAGTATACTAGAATGTGAAATGTATAGCTCATAATGTAAAGTCGAGACCTTTGTTCATTGTATTGTAAAACTTTAATAAAAATAATTGAAAGATAAAAAGAAAGTGACCATGCAAGTAGGAGACTGATAAAGGAGGCCACCAAAAGACCTATGACAAAACTAAAGGCGTTACACGCCTTAGTGGCTGAAATTGTTGAGACTGGAAAACCACCTGGGGCAACAGTTGCTGTATATACAGTCACAGCTTTATGCAAAAAAAGGCAAAAATAAAGCTACAGTTAACTAAAATTCTCGAGTCGTCTACAGTTTGTCGGGAAGCAAGTAGAAGACTCTGAAGTCATCTGGAAGTTGTATTGTCTGAATAAACTTAAATATTGTTTTTTGATCATCATAGTGTAAGCTAAGTACTGCACATTATCACACTTCAACGCTAATAAAGCTCTGGTCTTTTTGTAGTGCTTTAGCGGCAATTTAGCTGCACTTTTGCGGCTCTTTTTGGGCGCTAGTGGCTCGTTTTTTCAAAGGTCCTGTGACAACGGGACCTTTAAAAAAAATTTAAAAAGAGCTGTTTTGCGGCACTTTCAAATCGCTTTTAAGGCATATTGGAAGCACTGCCCATTCATTTCAATGGGCAGGGGTGTTTTGGGAGCACTATTTATAGTGCTCCCAAGCCACCCCAAAGATGCTGCTTGCAGGACTCTTTCTAACGTCCCGCAAGCGCACCACCTGAGTGTGAAAGCACTCATTGCAAAGAATGGGAAGCAGTTTTTATGTGCTTTTTAGAGGCTATTTCTAGCGCTAAAATGCATGAAAACTGCCTCCCAACTGCCTTTGAAGCACGATGGTGGCCACATCATGCTGTGGGTATTCTTATCTACAGCTTGTCCCGAAAGGTTTGTGAAGTAAAGGGTAGAAAAAAACTAGGTGTGGGACAAATTAGGGTGTCACAGGATATACTTTATAAACATTTGGAGCATTAAGGTAATTTAAACTTGTATTTTTAGTTTTTTTGTGAGCTGTTTGATCCTGGCTTCTCTGATCCTCCCCTCCTTCCACTGACTCCTAATAATTTCTTGATTACACAGCGTGTATGGAGTCAGGTTGCACATGCGCAGTTTGGTATGTATTGCTAGAGAGGATTTTTTTTCTTGGGAGAGGGCATGTGATCGGCACAGGGCCAATCAGCATTGTCCATTCAGAGGGTCAGGGGCCTTGCAGTCTCAAAGGTCAATCAGAAAACTCCTCCTACAAGCTTTAACCAGTACTTGGCTGGACAATGATAGAAGTCACAAGACTGCTATATACTGCTGATGAGAAAATTTATTTAGAAGTTTATATTTGTTAAAATAATTGCATTTTCAGGTGGTAGACCAGATCATGTGACTGTGTGGGGTCCTGGGTTTATTAACAATTTAACCACTTGCCGACCAGCCGCCGTCATTATACTACGGCAGGTCGGCATGTTCCCGTGAGCCGTCATAGCTGTACATTGGCACTTTAAGCAGGGATAGCAGGCGCTTGCGTGCCCGCTGCACTGCGGGAGTACCGATGCGCCACGCACGATCTCGGGCATGAGAGCCAGAACAGGGACATGTGCGTGTAAACACACAAATCACTGTTCTGTGAGGAGAGGAGAGACAGATCGTGTGTTCCTACTAGCTAGGAACAACGATTTGTCTCCGCCTCTAGTCAGTTCCTTCCCCCTACAGTTAGAACACACACTGAGGGAACACAGTTAGAATCACTCCCTAGGACACACTTAACCCCTTGATCGTCCCCTAGTGTCAACCCCTTCCCTGCTAGTGACATTTACACAGTAATTAGTGCATTTTTATAGCACTAATCACTTTATAAATGTCAATGGTCCCAAAAATGTGTCAAAAGTGTCCGATATGTCCACCACAATGTCTCAGTCCTGATAAAAATCGCAGATCACCGCCATGACAAATTAAAAAAAAATAATAAAAATGCCATAAAAATGCCATAAACCTTTCCCATAGTTTGTAGACGCTATACTTTTTGCGCAAACCAATCAATATGCGCTTGTTGAAATTTTTAGTACCAAAAATATGTAGAAGAATATACATTGGCCAAACCTGATGAAGAAATTAGTTTTTTAAAAACATTTTTGGGGATATTTATTATAGCAAAAAGTAAAAAATATTGTTATTTTTCAAAATTGTCGGTCTTTTCTTGTTTATAGCACAAAAAATAAAAAACGCAGAGGTGATCAAATACCACAAAAAAAAATTTGTGGAAAAAAATGTTGTTTGTGTATATCGTCGCACGACTGCGACACAGTGCCGTATCGCAAAAAATGGCCTGGTCATTAAGCAGGCAAATCTTCCGGTCTGTAAGTGGTTAATGACTATGCTACAAAAGTGTATCAGAGGCCGTTTCCTATTTAAAATGGGCAATACCAAAACAGATTAGTCATTATTACTCTACTGATTTAGCTTAAGCAGAATGTCACAGTATTCTTTATTTAAATAGTGAGAGTTTCTAAAGGAAATAATTGCATAGGCATTCCTTGATTCATGCAACATGGAAGTCACTTAGTTTGTTCAAAACGTAATAATTAATAGAAAAATCAGAAAAAAAAACATTTCTCTTAGGTCAATTGTTGGTGTAGCTCACTGTTCGTGAGCTAAATTGGATAATAATTGTTCGCTTTATTGAAACATAATTGCTTAATTACCGTAAGTGATTTTGTTTTAGACGTACAGTTCATTTCATATGGCTTCTGTTTATCATGTTATTAAAAAGAAAGTTATTAAGCAAATGGCATTCATGTCTGTAGCAACCGAGGGATAAGTTTTGCTACACAGCTGTGTTTTCTCCATGTTGACATCATGAGATTGTGACTAACACAATACAGCCTGCTGTGCCCTCTTGGGAAATTATCACACAAACTAAATAATGAATCTCATGAATAATTAGGGAATTACTAGGCAAACAATTATCTATTTGTGTCATTAAAGGTTAGATGTATATTTTTTTATTTGTTTCTGTATTCTTCATTGTTCATGTGTCTACCAATCCCTCCAAATTTTGAATTATGCTATAGAACGCAGCACAAAGTAAACTTGTAATATTTAAAATGTAATTAGTTTTGGCATTTGAAAACTAGTAATTGCAAATTTTGCTGTGTTGTTTTAATAAATAAAGCTAAGCAATTGACACGAGATGGCATTCAGATGTAAGATCACAGTTCTCCCACTCAGCAATTGTTTTCTCGATTTACCATTGCATGTCATATCACCTTGTAGATACTTTTGTGCTAGCCCTATCCCACTGTAACCAGTGGTGTAACTAGCAAATTTGACACCCAGGGCAGAGTGTTTTCTAAAATCGCCTTCCTGTATGCATCAAAATAATTTTAGTAATAATTATGAAACTAAACAAATACCAATAATGGCTATTAGTGACATTGGAACCAGAATTACGTTGTACAGGATGTCAATCCCCCTGCTGATGCCTGCATTACCACAGGACACTGAGAAATTTCAACTCAGCTTGATTGTGCAACAAAAACCTCACGTCTATAAGCTGGTCATATACTGTATGTATGGATTTTCACCGGTTGTTAGAATATCCCAAGAGTGTCTAAATCTGATTAAATGCAGGTGCTGTCCAGCTGACAATTCTCTGACAATATGCCCACAGGGCCATACACTTCTAAAAATTCAGCCAAGCCAGCAGCATTCGGGCAAAATTTGAGCAGTGTATGGCCAGCTTGAGGCTGGGTTCACACTACCTGTGGCCGTGGCTTGCAGCAAGGGTCCAGTGCGTCCCTGTTCTCCGTTTCACAAGTGAATCAGGTCTGAATTTTTGCCTGAATTTGGACCTGAAAAGGGAGCCAAAGACGCACAGGACTCTTTTCCAGTGCGGACCGCAGCTGCCCCAGAGGTGTGTGAACCAGCTCCATTGAGTGCCGGTCACAGTCTCCTGTCATTCAAATTGGATGCGGGGAAACCTTGGACCAAAAATTGGTCCAACTTCTTGGACCAAAAATTGGTTGCTTAATCATGACCAATTATGTCATATGCCTTTGCTGCGGGAGCTTCAGGAGAATAAGCCAGATGATTTTCGGAATTATCTCCAGATGACGGACCCCTGCTTTCACCAACTCTTGGCATTGGTGACCCCCTATATTAAGAAGCAGGACACATGCATGAGGCTTGCCATCACTCCAGAGCAAAGGTTCATAGCCACCTTGCATTACTTGGCAATGGGGAGGCTCTGGGACTCATTATTCCAGAATCTGCTCAGCCATTATTCAAGTACTGCAGGAGGACTATATTCGGGCAAGTTTTTCCCTTTAAGATCACATTCTATGTATTAATGTTTGATAATGTATTGTCTTAATTTGTTGATTACATAATTTTCAATATTGTAATATACTATGAATGTCCTCTTTGTCCTCGTGCATGCTGTAAGCTTTTCCTGCTCCCTGTTGGCCTACATGCATATTTTCCATAACTAAACTCCCCAGCATGCTATCCTGGGCCCATACACATCTAGCCTAGTAACTTCAGTGTTTTTTGTCATCAAAATTTTGGGGCTTACCCTAAACAACCCCTAAAATGGGTACAAATGTTATTGTTGTCCTCAAATTCAGGCAGGGTGTAAAAGACCATTTTTTTGGGGCACAAACTCATTTGAAACCCTCCCCCCAAAAATGCAATGTCAACAGATGCAATTACTCTATCTGCTGACTGCCAAATCCATACACACTATCCCTCTTTTGTGTTTAAATTTCTGTATAAATTCACCCAACCATGTAGTGCAAGGGCCTGCATGATTACCTACAAATTGTAACGTAGACAGTTTTTGTCTCCTATTATATTCATAGGCATTTTCAGAATGTCAAAATGTGCTGCAATTTGGACAGTGTGGATCCATATTTTTAGCTTATGATACTTCTTACCTGTCCACTGGGCTGCCAATAGTGTAAGTAAGGAGGGGCTGGCTAAGGTATCCCAGACTATTTATGCAAACAGCTCTCATGGAATTGGAGAGGATTACCTGTCCAAAACCCCTACCCATTTCCTCCCCCACCCTAAAATTTTGCTAATGGGCCACCAGAGGGGTAGATGAATCAGATAAGTTGACCTTACCCTTTTGTCTTTAAATACTCATTTAAGTTTTCTCCTTATGTAGGCTAAGCATGTTTGTGTCAAATCTGCTTGCAATGTTATGTGAAGAAGTAGTAATTTTTTTTCTTTTTTTAATCCACAGTTTCCTTCAAACCTACAGCAATGGCAGGATGTTGCAGCCCAGTTCCACCATCAGCGGGGTTTTCCCAACTGTGGTGGTGCTATTGGTGGCAAGCATGTCCGGATTGTCCCACCAACCAACTCTGGCTCCTATTATTTTAATTATAAGGGCTTTTGCAGCATAGTCATGTTAGCTGTAGTTTCTGACAACTATGAGTTTTTGTATCTAAATATTGGGAAGAACGGCCGCAACTCTGATGGAGGAGTGATTATGCAGACAGAGTTCCACAAGTGGCTCCAGAATGGCACCTTAAACTTGCCACCTGCTGAGGAGAATTTTGAGGGCCTCGATTTTGTTTTTGTTGCAGATGAGGCCTTTGCTCTGGGGGAACATCTGATGAAGTTGTTTCCTATGAGGGACCTCACCCCAGAGCTGAGAATATTCAATTACAGGTTCTATCGTTCCAGAAGGGTGGTCAAAAACACCTTTGGCATTCTATTGAATCGTTTCAGGTTGTTTTTGACTCCAATCAACCTAGCAGATCAAGATCAACCATGTGGTCTGCTGTTGTATTTTACATAATTTTTTAAGGAGGAATGCGACTAGTTACTTTGCCTCACTCCCAAGTGACGTGGACCCTGCAGTGGCAGGCCCAGCTGAAGAGGCTGCAGCTCGGTGCTGACCGCTCTTGAAAATGCCTGTGCTGGATTGCCCTCACAAATTGCCAGAGATGTACGGCAGAAATACCTTGATTATTTTGTGGGTAGAGAAGCAGTGGCTTGGCAGCAAATTATAGCTGATTATGCCTAATATAATTTCAAGATCATAAACTCACATTTCATTTGAACTACTGTTGTCTGTGTTTCTTATCTGTCTAATAGGTTCACAAATGGGCTTTATTTTGGCCACTTGCTCCAATAATGCAAATGTACCTTATTGTCAGGGCTGGCTCAGCCCTTCCTTCTCTGAGATGGCCACTCACCTCTCGGCTTATTGCCAGCTCTCTTCTCTCTCCACAGTTAACCAGCTGTTGTGGATCTGCTTGTCAGTCCCGCCTACTTAAAGACGTCCAGCTCACTTCTTTCCTGCCTTCGCCTTGGTCACATCACAAGAAACCATCTCCTGCGTTCCTGTTTAAAGACTGGCTTGCTGACATTCCTTCTGGCTCCTTATCCTGCTTGCTGTTCCTCCACTTGGATCCCTGACTTCTGGCCTGGTTGATTACCCGATCTGGTTACTGAACTCTGGCTTGGCTGATTACACGATCTGGTTACTGAACTCTAGCTTGGCTGACTACCTGATCCGGTTACTGGACTCTGGCTACGCTTTGACTACGCTTTCTCTATTTACCGTTTTATTTTTATTAATAAACAAGTGTGATTTAACTGTACTTCTGTCTCGGTCTGGTTCATGGTTTCTGACAGTAGGTGAAGGCCATGAATTCAGAAGATACAGTCAATCCACTCGTTGGTAACATTTTTTCCAAATTGGATGAGCAAGATCACCGCATGGATCAGTTTGCCATTGCATTACAAACGCTCCTGAGTCGCACGGCTCACCTGGAATCCCCCACTGTGGCTGCTCCGGTACAACCTGTGTTGCAGGCCGTCCCTGCTGCTGTGCCAGTCTCTGTGCAGGCACCCGCCTTGAGTATTACCTCTATAAGAGATATGTCTGGTTCCACCCTGATTCCCCAGCGATTTGGGGGCGATCCAGTTCAATGCAGAGGGTTTCTCAACCAAGTTGAGATATACTTTGAGATGCTGCCCCAGGTGTTTCCCACGGACAGAAGTAAAGTAGGGTTCGTGATATCTTTGCTTTCTGAGAGAGCCTTGGCCTGGGCTAACCCTCTATGGGAGATGCAAAAACCTGTTGTCTTGAGTTACCCTGAGTTTGTGGCCTCCTTTAAATTGATATTTGATGTTCCCGCACGCTCTGCTTCTGCTGCCAAGTGCCTCATGTCCACCAAACAGAGTACGAGAACTGTTGCCGACTACGCCATTGAGTTCCGTACTCTGGCAGCAGAGGTTGCTTGGAACAATGAGGCCCTCGTGGCTGCTTTTTATCATGGTCTCTCGAATTCCATCAAGGATGAGATAGCAGCCCGAGATATACCCACTGAGCTGGAGAGCTTGATTTAGTTTGCCATCCTTATTGACTCCAGACTCAGAGAAAGACTTTCTTTTAAGGAGCGCTTGCGGAAGCCTCCTGTACATTTGCCTCCAAGCTTTGCAGTCCAGCCCGTGCCTCCCTCACCTCCCATGCCATGCCTCGGTCAGTGAGAATGAACCCATGCACTTGGGCTTCACGCGTCTCTCTGCGGATGAGAGAGCCTTTAGGAGGAGGGAGAGATTGTACCTTTATTGTGGCCAGGCAGGTCACTTTTTGAAGTCTTGTCTTACCCATCCTGGGAACACCCGAACTTTGAGGTCCAGTCATGGACAGACCTTAGGTGGTGTTGTGTCGTCCCCTGTTATCCAGAAGGATAAGCCCCTGGTTTCAGTCACCCTTTCTTGGGCTAAGTCGTCTATCGAGATACAGGCTCTAATCGACTCTCTGCTGCAGGCCTGTTCATTGATGCTGCCTTTGTATCAAAGCACTCGATTCCACTGCAGCTGCGTGACACTCCACTTGCCATTGAGGCTCTTGATGGGAGACCTCTACTGCCTGCCCATGTGACATATGAGACGTTTCCCTTGTCCATGGCCGTAGGGGCTCTTCACCATGAGATAATCCAATTCCAAGTGATTTCCTCTCCTAAGTTTCCGCTGGTTATTGGTTATCCTTGGTTACAGAGGCACAACCCCTCTTGATTGGCTCCGTGCTGAGGTCCTCTCCTGGTCACTACAATGCAGTGAAACATACTTCCGGAAGGTAGCCAAGGTCTTGTTTACATCTTCACTCTCCTCCCTGCCAGAGGGGTACCGTGATTTTAGCAATGTCTTTGACAAAGGTCAAGCCGGGAGTTTGCATCCACACCGGCCGTATTGTGCAATTACCTTCAACCTGGTGCCACTCCCCCCCCCGTGGTCGGGTTTAGCCTTTGTCGGTCTTGGAAGATAAAACCAAGGAGGAGTATTTTGCTGACGCACTTTCTCGGGGTTTCATCCGCAAATCCTCATCTCCTGCTGGTGCTGGTTTCTTCTTTGTGAAGAAGAAGAGCGGTGAACTGAGACCTTGCATTGATTATAGGGGTCTCAATCATTTCACGATTAAGAATGCCTACTCGATCCCGTTGATTACAGAGTTATTTGACCGCCTCAAGGGAGCAACGGTTTTCACTAAGCTTGATCTGAGAGGGCTTACAATCTCGTGAGGATTAAGGAGGGCGACGAGTGGAAAACTGCATTCAATAGCAGAACAGGCCATTATGAGTACCTCGTAACGCCTTTTGGCCTTTGTAATGCAGTTTTCCAGGAATTTATTAACGATGTCCTCCGAGATTTGTTGCAGTTATGTGTGGTGGTTTATCTCAATGATATCCTCATATTTCCCAAGTCCCTGGAGAGCCACCACATAAATGTTTGTCATGTGCTTCAGAAATTAAGAGAGAACAATCTCTATTGTAAACTGGAAAAGTGTGAGTTCCATCGAGAACAGGTTAAATTCCTGGACTATGTCATTTCCACTGCTGGTTTTTCAATGGACCCAGAGAAACTTTTGGCATTCCTACAGTGTCCTCGACCTGTGGGGTTACGTCCTCTGCAGTGTTTCCTGGGTTTTGCCAACTATTATTGGAAGTTTATTCGTAACTTCTCATCTCTGGTCAAGCCCCTGACCGATATGACCAAAGAGAACGTAACCCACAGAGTTGGTCTCCGGAGTCCATTCAGGCCTTTGAAAGTCTCAAGGCTGCCTTTGTTTCTGCTCCTGTGTTGGCACATCCTGATCCTATGTTACCTTTTATCCTTGAGGTTGATGCTTCTGAGACTGATGTTGGCTTCTCTCTCCACAGTTAACCAGCTGTTGTGAATCTGCTCGTCAGTCCCGCCTACTTAAAGATGTCCAGCTCACTTCTTTCCTGCCTTCGCCTTGGTCACATCACAAGAAACCATCTCCTGCATTCCTGTTTAAAGACTGGCTTGCTGACATCCCTTCTGGCTCCTTATCCTGCTTGCTGTTCCTCCACTTGGATCCCTGACTTCTGGCCTGGCTGATTACCTGATCTGGTTACTGAATTCTGGCTTGGCTGATTACCCGATCTGGTTACTGAACTCTGGCTTGGCTGATTACCCGATCTGGTTACTGAACTCTGGCTTGGCTGACTACCCGATCCAGTTACTGAACTCTGGCTATGCTTTGACTACGCTTTCTCTATTTACCTTTTTATTTTTATTAATAAACAAGTGTGATTTAACTGTACTTCTGTCTTGGTCTGGTTCATGGTTTACTTGCTACACGAAGTGACAATATCTTCTTCAGCTAACTATTATGGTGTGCTGTGGGTCACTGTGGGTCATTGTGTGGCTACACACACACAATGTTTTTGTTCTTAATGGATCTAATGCATGAAGTTTAAAAACATTATGCCTTTTCAAAAAATAAAACAAAGGGAAATAGCGCTGTTCTATAAGGTCAAACTAATAATGAACTGTAAACCTATCATGGATAGTGGATTGTGGGTAATAAAAATGATAAATGTGATACAGGGGAACAAATTCCCAAACACAGATGAGATGCTGTGTGGGCTGTATAGTATAAGCCATGTGACGGCTAGTATAAGTGATAAAATATATCAAACAAAAAACTCTAAAAAATATATGTGACAATAAAAATAGAAGTAGAAATATGTATGTAAGTGCGTAAAACAATGGAATTTAGCAAAAAGAACGGACCCTCAAGGGGGGTCCTGAGGGTCCGTTCTTTTTGCTAAATTCCATGTGGATGCCCGAACGCCCCCAGCTCACAGTGGAGAGAGAAGGACACTAATAGTGGAATACTAAAAGTTTGTCCATACCCCACGATACGTCACTCATCCCAGGAGGGACCAAGTTTCCAGGTGGAGATTCGATCATTTGCATCAACCAGTTGAGGGGGATACACCCCGGGATTGAGCCATCAGGAATAGGAGCATATTCCAAGCACACGCCTTTCAGCCCTGCAGGGGTAAGGCGCTCTGGTGAGTGATACGAGAGGGGAGCACGGAAAAGTCACATATATTTTTCTGGCATTGGAATTCAAGATAAACTGTCACCAATATTTTTTGAATTTGCACCAGTCACTTTTGGGATTTTTTCTCTATTTTTATATATTTTTTGACATATGGACACTTATTAATTTATGTTTACTGCACATTTTTTGGACTTTTTTTTTCATCATATGTTGATTGTAAATTAATTGTTTTATGCACATAATCTTTCTACTGCTATTTTTATTGTCACATATATTTTTTATTGTTTTTTGATTGAAAAATGTTATCACTTATACTACCCGTCACACGGCTTTTAGTATACAGCCCACACAGCATCTCATCTGTTTGGGAATTTGTTCCCCTGTATCACGTTTATTATTTTTATTACCCACAATCCACTATCCATGATAGGTTTACAATTCATTATTAGTTTGGCCTTATAGAACAGCGCCATTTCCCTTTCTTTAAATAGTTTGGATTTCACTGTGTGAAGTTTGTTTTAGGGAGGCAGCCGTTCGCACCACTCCTAAGCACGGAATTCTTGTTTAATAATTATTATGCCTTTTCAACTCTTTTAATTTTTTGGAGGACTAAAAATTGCAGGATTTGGCCACATTTTAAGAGCATGTTGTCACTGTAACTACAACTACTTAACAAATACACTGGTATTGAGCTTTTAAATAATAAGCCACCCATTGTTTAGTAAAAAACAATTTAGTCAAAGCACATTCACATGTGTGTTTTAAGGCTTTAAAACAAACCAACATCTTGGTGTATAACATGTATGTTTTATTTATTATTTTGGGGCTAAACAGGCATGTTCAAAAACATGACACATCCCAAACTCAGGAACTTACAAAGTTCCATTTTTGGTAAAGTGAAGGCCAAATGAGACATTAATATTGTAGTAATATGACCAAACCAATGTGACTCCATCTTGCCCTCAGAGGGTCATATAGATTTAATTTAGTCTCAGACTTTATATTCTAGTTTATTCTGTATTTACAGCTTGTAATTGCATCTTGCAAGAACACACAAGAAAACCGCTTGCCCAAGCATTTATACTCTATATATAAACGTGGTCTAGTCTGGCTTTCCTGTTCCTTGTTCTTTTGAGCGATGGGACAGGATGCATGACTTATGAGTCATGGCTAGATGACCTATTCACTTTTGTAACCTTATGTTGACTATGTCTTTAGAGGTTATAGACTTGTATAACCATATATTGCTGAATTGTTTTATACATTATATCATTATATTCCTTTACTAACCACTCCCCCCTCCCCTATTGTGATTGGTAAGCTGAACCAAATATAAGCTGTATACACGCCCAATAAAGTAGGCATTTTCTTTGAACTTACTCCTTGTATCTCGTGTTTATTCAAAAGTGTCTCACGGTACCGGGGATCCTTGGTGGTCTGCAATATTAGCCCTTGGGTGGTCTGTCATGTACCTGAAGTACCTTAAAACCCCTTCAAATATCATAAGACTGTACGGATGTTGCCATCCTCATATGGGGTGATCTCACCTCTTTAAAAGCCAAAATTTGAAGCCACATACACGTAGAGGCATAACAATTAAATTACCCTTATGATCCCATGTCGCAAATGTGTGTAGTTACAAACAACTTTTTTCCTAAACCCACAAAACACACAGTGTGTCAATATGTGCTAGCTCCCATCAAGTAGTATCAATGGATGTGTTTCAGGGGTGCAACCCCATCCTCTGAGCTTCTATAGTTATGAGGAAGGGGTTGCACCCCCAAAACATGTCCCTTGATACCCAGTGATGGTAGATAGCACATGTTGACACACTGTGTGTTTTGTGGCTTTTGGCAAACTAGATGTATGAAAATTCACACATTTTAGCCATGAGATCGTGAGTTAAATAAGAATATTAAGGCACAATTTGGGAGCACCTTCAAATTTTGGGTTTTATATTCTTAAAAACACATTCTGAATTCTGAAAAATTACAATTCACATTAGTTAGGGCAGTGTTCCCAACTCTCCTCCTCAAGATGCAAATCCAGGTCATGTTTTCTATACTTGTAGAATTTGGCACAGGTGATGTTGTCATGTTCACTGTTAGTAATTTGCACAGTCGTTTCTTGACTGAGGAAAATACAGAAAACATGACCTGGTGGTGCACCTAGAAGAGTGGAGTGGAGAAACACTGAGTTCTGTCCCTAAACATTCACATTTCCAAGTCTGAAAAACATGTTAAATCACAAAAGGGCAAACAGGAGCCAACAAGTGGAATAAAAACTTCAGAACAGGCAAGAGAAAATATAAATTTGGCAAGCATGTCCACAAAATCTCTGATTCTTCGCTGTAAAGTAGTGGCAGCCTCCTTTCTCCAGATCGTTCAAACAATGCAACATATCTGCACTCATTCTGCCAACAGTGCATCCTGGAAGATCGTGACCTAGTAAGAAGAGTAAAAAGTATTAAAGGTAACGATGGTCAAGTGGCTGAGGCCCTACAAAGTGAGTTATGGTCAAATTAAGTAAATACTCACCTACCCAGTCTATTGTTGCTTGCAACCTGCTTGCCCTTCAGACACCTACACTACTAGGAATGTACACACTGCAACTACTCTTTAATCTTGGCCCTGGTGCCTGGGTCTCCAAAACCCGGGTACCTAGCAACCCTGCCAGCTCCTTCTACCTCTTCCTTCTCCATGCTAATGTTTATGCACTACATACTTTACTAAGGTGTGGAGAGGGTGTTTGGCTTCAAATGTGTATACTCTCCTCTAAAAAGAAACAATACAGCATTCATTAAGCCACCCCAAGTCCCCACTTATTTTTATAATCCATTTTGCTACATTAGTTGACCAACCTTGCACTTGGTCCGATGTCAATGTTTGTAGCTACACAGCCAAGAGGATCTTGCTTTCCCTGTTAGTGTATGCCTATGCTGAGAAACACCAGAAATTAGATGTGTGCTTGGACCGCCTAACATTAGTGGCTCTTGTGAGCCCTGGCCGGCCGCCTCTGTGGGGATCCACGCCAAGTCTAGAATGTGTGAAGCACTCCAGATTTTTCCTTTCCTCTCCTGGATTCCAACCATACAGTTACACTTACTGCTGGCTTTCCACTCAATCAACCTCAATCCTCTGGACTGAAGGAGGTGGGAGTCCATCTCTTGATGCCTGTGTGTGCAACTTTTATGCTGAAGAGACAAGTTTTCTAGTTCCAACGCTGATCTGAGGGATACGATTTATGGGTGCCGTACTTCATATCTTTGGGCCCGATTATGTTTGAGGAACACAGCCACGTGGTAGCCACTCCACCAACTTTGCCCGTCCGGGCCAACTGCAGTCCAGCACCACCTAAGCCTGATTGACTCTACCTGGCGTATGCCTTGTTGGGTCCACCGAGTCTGGTAAGCCTTTTCACTTCTATTGGTGGTGTGTGGGCTCCCTCCACAGATGATTTACACTCTTGTTGAGATTTGTTCCAGAGAACTTTTCAAATTCCCTCCAGGGATGTTCCTTTAAACACACGAACTTCGAACTGTCAATCCATTTTCTGACCTCTTCCTAGCGCTACACTTATTCCGAGCATGAGTGTTTGTACTTTGGACTTTTGTATGACGGACTGGTGTACAGACGAGATGAAAATCTGACAACAGACCGTTGTCCGCCAAAAATTTACTAGCCTGCCATCCATTTGTTGGCTGAATATTGGACAACAATTGTCTGATGGAGCGTACTAACGGTGGGATTTTAGGCAAACAGTCTGTCACCTCACAATTCCCTGCCGAAAATCTGATCGTGTGTACGAGGCTTAAGTCTCAGCTACATAACCATGAAATTGAGTATGTCTATCCTTGGTTTTATCAATGTTGTTTCTGTTTACCCCAAAGACAGAGAAGTTAGGAAAGATAATTCCCATTCAAACTGTAACACTAACCTTGCAAAGTGAGCCATTTATTTGCCTTTAGTAAATCAACCCCAGATTTTTACTATTTCCTGAACCTTATTTATTTGGGTATCTCAACTCCACCTCCAAATTCATCCTGAAATTCAGTCTGACGTTTTTGAGCTGTGTAAATACTGGCCCACCAATCATTTCTGCACTACACATGACGTGCGAAAGATACGTTTGGATAAAATTTCAAATACTAACAAAAAAGATTTAGTGAAAACTATAGTTATGCATTCTGCTTCTGACTTCATATTTAAAGTGGTACTGCCCTCTTGCCTAAAATTCCAATTCATTTTGCTACAATGAAAATAGGATGATGGTTGGAGGAGACAGCAAAATGTTTCTGTAGCTGCTGATCTTCCAGGATTTTCAAACACAATAACCTCTAGAGTTTACTCAGAATGGTGCAGTTTGAAAACTCCTTCTTGATGAGAGAGATCAGAGAAGAATGGCTAGAATAGATCAATAGTCTCACAGAAAGACTACAATAGCTCCTATAATCCTTTTACAACAGCTCAAAATGCACATCACACTGAATGAATGATGAAAATGAGCCTAAAAAGCAAAAGGCCACATTGGGTTCAACCCGTGTAATCCAAAAACAGAAAGCTGAAGCTGCATTGGGCACAGGCTCACCAAAACTGGACAATTGCGGATCGGAGTAGTGTAGCCCTGTCTAATCAATCTTGATTTCTGAAAAGACATACAGCTGGTAGACCAGATCTAAATCCAATATGTGGATATGCTTGAATGTAGTGGAGACCAGTGCTCAATATTTTGGAGGGAGCGGCAAACTAACAACACAAACGCTGCCCCCCCCCCCCCATTTGCGGAAGATGGATGGGTAGGCAGCGATTCCACCCTTTGGGAGACGGATGGGTAGGCAGCAATTTCCCCCGCGGGAGATGGACAGGAATGCAGCGATCGACCCCCCCACCCCACCGCTGGAGACGGACAGGAGTGCTCTGCACACCCTTTTTGGAAGCCAATCAGAGCCTCAGGCCTCAGGCTCTAATAAAGTGCTTCAAAATAAAAAACCCCATTGAAATCCATGCATCCGGCGCCCTGCATGTAGATTAGGGGCCGGGATCATGGATTAGGGGGGGCAGTGCCCCTGCGCCCCTCATGGATGGGCTGCCACTGCTTGAATGTGAAATTTGCAGCATAAATATGACTTTTTAGGCACTGTTTCGAACACGCAAAATTGTCTTTTATTGGAAAATAGATAAAAAACAAATTAAAACCATTAGATAGTGTTAACCCAAACTAGTTTGTGAGCATACACACCCCCTTTATACAGGTAGGGAGCCTCCAAAGTGTTGATACTGGCACATACGTAATGAAAATACAATCACCAATCACCAATATAATATAGCGGGGGGCTATCTCTGTGGAAGGGTACGTCGCTTCACACTAGGCAGACAGTGCTGTGCTCAACATGTTTCGCGTTGACAAATAACGCTTTTTCTGGAGCGTAAAGGGTTAATTACAGTCTTAAACCCTGTTCAAGAGAAAACATAAACAGAGTTCAAAACATAAAATTTTCAACACATATATTAAAATACTATATACTCAAAAATAAACCTAAAGTACTTAAAAGCAAAATGCGTGGACCACAAAAAGAGCAAGGAACAGAGCCAGTGGCAGGCATGACCCCCCATATTATTACAAGTAGAAATGGGGATACACCTATGTAAGTAGCGTATAAGGTATAGTGTTACTACACAAACACAAACAACCCTGTCTCTCAGAGTATATGCATAGAAATTAGAACTGCATAGTAGAATCAATGGTTAGGAGGTAGCAACTTCATCTCTCCATAGTACAAAGTGTAACAATGGTATTATCCAAGGAAAAAGCATCAGCGCTATATATCTCTGATCATGTGCAGCCTCAATCTCCCATGCAGTATCCCGGCTTCTTCGTAATATAATTAGGGCAGATCCACAAAGGTAGCCTTGCCCAAGGGCGTCCTAGAGTGCATAGACAAAATATATGCAGACATGTATTATGGATTATAAGGGACCCCCCCCAGGGGAAAAGGCAAAAACACACTGGGTTGTATGGATAAAAGCAAAACTTACATTTACCTATGTATGGTCAGCTCTGCTCCTCACTCACTGACTGGCTTCTAGACCTCCACTGGAGATGGTCTGAACAAAACCCTGCTGAAACATCTCAGCCTAAATAGAGCATCCCGACCACCCCACCAGGTGCGTGCAATCAGCTTGTTACCTGACGTTGAACGGCCCTGCCGGCAATGCATATCCAGTAAGTGAGACTGAGCAGTTTCCAGAGCCAAGGGGAAAACTCCCCCTAGTGGCATCTGGGAGCGCCGCACTCACATCTCATAAAGAGATGTGGATGAATACTGCCCCGCTGACTAACAGGGACAGCATCCTTGGCCGCATATCTACCGCCCCTCCCAAAACCACAAGGGTGGGGGGAAATACAGGGGAACCCAGCCAGCCACTGAATATGCCCAAAGCCCCTCCATGGTCCACACATGATGCCTGAAAACTCAAAACAAAAAAAAAAACTAAATATCAAAAATAATTAAAGTATTTTCATTTACATACTGTAAGAGTTGAATACATTGAAACTAAGGACTAAAAAGGATAAATAGCTAGCATATGAAGAAAAAGCACCTGATAATTAGAGAAAGGGTTTATAGGAACAGATTTAATCTAACCCGGGGGGTTGGGTAGCGTTGAGTCTCTCTATCCAGAGTGTTTGCCTCTGGAGGATCTTTTTATCCCAATCTCCCCCTCTAGGGTCTTTAGGGACCTTTTCAAGAGCTACAAATGTCACAAGTGATGTGTTAAAGCCGTGGTAAAAGTCAAGATGTCTACTGACAGGTGTAATCATTTTACCACTCGATTAATAATATATGTGGTCATTGATTCTTTTTCTAAAAGATCTAATGGTCTTTCCCACGTAGAAAGCTCCACACGCACAGGTCATCAAATAGAGGACACCGTGTATGTCGCAATCCACGTGGAAATGAGGTGTAAAGACCTGACCATTGGGAAGTACGAAATCTGTACCTTGATGTATCCAGGGACACATATTACGTCTGCAGCATGTGGTAATGCCCCTACATATACATGGTTGGTCACTATTAGATATATAGTGACTGGATGTCGAGCGGTCTCGAATAGAAGGTGTTCTACGAAAGACAATCTCTGGATAGTTTTTAATGTATTTACAAATATAGGGGTCATTTAGAAGTATATACCAATGTCTACCAAGGATCTTATGTAGTTCTTCTTGGTGCCTTGAACAACTAATAATGAACCTTATTGAGGTAGGGCCTATCGTTTCTGGGTTTATACAGCAAGATATTTCTGTCCTGAAGCAAATCTCTATTGTAGGCCTTACGGAGCAATGACTTGCTGTATCCCCTAAGAAGCAGACGGGATCGAAGTTGGGACGCCTGCTTTTTAAAATCTTCCAATAATGTGCAGTTACGTTTTTAATGCAAATATTGTGCATATGGTTTGCTACGTATTAGGGTGGGTGGATGGGCACTGTTAGCATGAAGCAGGGTATTACCTGCTGACTTTTTTGGTGGAGGTCAGTGGTCAAACACTGATAAAATCCATACCAACATAAAACATCATAAATTCTTCCAGGGCATCAGAGTGCCACAGGTGGCGCTCCCCCCCCCCCCCCAGGTATAGATGCTCATTGCCACCCCCTGTAACTGGAGGTAGTGGGAGCCCATAAAGGTGAACCAGTTGTGGGTTAATATGTGGTATAGCAACTGCAAGAGGAACTCAATTAACTTCCATTGAGTATGTGGCTGTTCCATCAAAGAAGTATGCACGGTCTGAACTCCTTTATCGTGTGAAATTCTTGAATAGAGAGATTCCACATCTAGGGTTACTAGTAAAGCTCCTTGGGGTACACTATGGCCTTCAATGTGTTTTAGAAGGTCCAGAGTATCCCTAATATAGGATGGTAAGCTAGTAACATGTGGCATCAAGAAAAATTCAACAAATGTGCTAGCATTCTCACATTGTGCACCTATCCCAGAAACATAATATATTTTTATGTACTTTAGGCAACGCATAGAAAGTTGAATCACGCGGGAACTGGACATTGAAATATTTATAGACATCCTGATCAATGAGGCCCTCCATGTAAGCTGTGGCAATAAGTTCCTTATATTGGCTACTATATATAGATATTAGTAACAGGAGAGAAATGGGTATGTTTAATGTCGCTAATCGCAACCATGAGAAATGCCCACACGTGTGGGTTCACAGTCAAATCAGGGAATCTCTGGGATTTAACCTGAAATTTGGGTGGGTTGATTTCAATATGTGTGGATATATGTGGATTATCCGTAACAGGGGCAGATTAATTTTCCTCCAAAAGGAGGATGAGATCCCTGAGTGCACGGAAATCCTTCATGGTAAAGGCCTTCATATCCTCAGTAAGTTCCTTGTCCTTATTGACCCAAATTCTGTCTTCATCAAACAAGTATTTATAGGTAAGTTTCCTACTAAATAAATATAGGTCCTTGATGGTCTCATATTTGTCAATGTTATTAGCTGGACAGAAGCTCAAACCCAGTTTAAGGACCTGAATTTTGCCCTTTGTCAGATAAAGTGGTGTCAAATTAATGACACTCAGCTAGGTTGGATTGGAGGGGGGAGCGTGTCTGGAGGGGGATCGGGTGTCCCCCGTATCACAAAAGGGTCCAAAGTGACTTGTTTTGTGACACCGGGGGTTAGTTGTTCGGGTAAAAAAAAGTCCTGTGTAGGACCCCCGATAGTAGTGATACGGAGGGAGGGAAATTTCCTCCTCTGTACCTCCTGTGTTTTAGTAGGTAGTTGGGATATGATGTTACCCTATGGTTTGAGCATTTGGTGTTCTTATGCCAATATGGACAAGAATATGGACAAGAATCTCAAAGGAACATTTGTAAAATGTCTATTCCATGCCATGAAGAATTGAGGCTGACAATATTAGTATAGTGTTCCTCACAAATTGCTTGGTTTATTGTAGAGCTACATGTCTGTGATTACTGTCAAACTGCAACAATGCTTAAAAAGACAAATAAGAACATAAAACAGTTTGGAACAAATATGTTTAAATAAGAGGTG
The DNA here is from genome assembly GCA_037952925.1 of Lithobates clamitans. Lineage (NCBI taxonomy): Eukaryota > Metazoa > Chordata > Amphibia > Anura > Ranidae > Lithobates > Lithobates clamitans. The sequence continues at coordinate 595,943 of JBBGZY010000318.1, forward strand.
GGCCAGTGAGTTAGTACATTCTTATCAGCACATCCATTACATGGAAGCCAAAAGTACAAACAGGGCATAGACAGCCTCATTGGCCTATCTCCAGTCAGCATGACAGCAGTAGCCTTGTATATAGAATGTCCCTGAGAGTGACTAAAGGCCACATTTCAAAATACGTTCAGTTTCCATGCAGTAGTGTAGAAGATGGTGGTGTTTGTGAATAACTGAACACCAGCCAATGTGTTTTTTTTTTTTTTTTACATTTTAAGTATAAGTGCTCTTTAAGATCCTATACCAACAATTGGTGCAAATAAAACACCTTCCATGCGGGCATTGCAAGAATACAAAGAAATATATTTATGACAACACATCTATTGATATTTTATTCTCACTGGCACATTTTATGTTACTGGGATACCAAGAGTTCAATAGATATGTAGCAATAAATAATTCTTGTTTCTTTAGAAAATGACTGCGTCTAATTACCGCTGTAACTTTGGTGACCATATGTCTCACTTTTATCTGAGGGCAAAACAATCACAGGAAACTGTACTCATAATAAATATATCAACCTCATAAAATCATCATATACTAGGTTATTGTGGTAATAGCAGCAAAGGAAAAAGCAACCAATCAGATTTGGGCTTTTATTCTGTAAGCAGAAAAATGAATCTGATTACCAGCTAGTCTCATTTTTATATCAGTTTTTTAAACTGGTTACAATATGTTTAATATTGCAAAATTAATTAGCCAGTGTTGCCCATATATCTATTCACTTTTCTGGCAAGTTGCTGTAGTGAGCTACGGATACCAACACAGAAAGGTTTTCAGCTGAGCTGGCTCAACAGACCCCTCAGATGGGTATGTGCAAAAGTGAATTGTATTCCTTTTTAACAAATCAGTGTAAGACATCTTTGCTACACTCACAGAGTTCAACATTACTATGAACAAGCTTTCATCTTTAGTAAATCAGACCTCTGACTGTTTGGCATGACCTAAAGTTTAGTTTTTTTTCACATAGGACGGATCACATTCTGAAGACCAGTGGATGAAGCTTTCAAATCTACTGTATATCACTATTACTTGCCATAAACATCATAATACTCTATTTATTTCAAGTAAGCTACAACTTTAAAGCAATACATGCAGCCTCTATCAGCAGATTTCTAGTTTTTTAATTGTTTAGAACAAGTATGCCAGTCACAAACCCTTATGCATACAAATACAAGAGATCAATAGGGCTACACATTGGATGTGTCATTTTTATACTAAATGTGCTGCTGAAAAAATATGCGTTGTCCATAGGGAAATTACCAGAACCACCTGTTACATTATCCAGCTCTGAAATAAGACAAATGAATATATTATGTATATTTTATCTGCCTCTCAATGTTGGAAATATTGACACCCACTGCAAGTCTTGGTTCTATGAGAAATCTTATAGTGATGTACAACTTAAATGTGCATTGCATACTGAACTAACAGACAGTTTTACTATAATTATAATATGCACCAACTGCACTGTGCAAGTGTCTTGGCTTCTTAAATTCCAATGAAACAATAAAGTGGATTTGTTTAACCAGAATGAAGATGTCACCCTACGTGTTTAGCAATGTTTATTTATATGTAATATAGAATCAGGGACCATGAGGCAGAACAGCTTTTTTTTATCAAAGCATTGCTTATCTCTTTTTAATATGTTTTGTAAGTAAAAAGGTAACCCAGCTTATGTAAAAAAAATGCTACAGAAAACGTTTAGTAATTTAGTGCTAAAGGAACTGTATAGTGTTGAAATAAGTCAGTTGTCTACAGAGTACAGTAGTTAAGCTGAAATTTACACACAAGTGATCAAACTGATATTTACAGAGTCAAGTAGCTTGAGCTGAAATTTACACACACAAGTGGTCAGTGGTATTCAACCCAAAAACAATAACTTACTATAATGCAGTTTACCAATTCTTAGATTTGTGGCTGTATTTGTTTTGTTCTTGTTTGTTTTTTTAGGTTTTTCTATCATTTGTTTTCACCTGTAAGTCTGTTATTTTCAACATCCTTTAAAAGCCAAGCTGTCTAGCAAAAGTGGCAGAGTTCAGACACACAGTTTATCACTGATAGGAGTGCTTACAATTGGTTATTCAATTATGTAAAACCGTTATCCCATAAGGAAACAAAAACTGTAGTTGTAATTGCTTAAATAATGTTACCTGGAGTTCAACATTCATTTGTTAGTCAAACACATCTAAATCAAAATGCTAGGGCATCTAACACTATTCCTCTCCTCAGACTTAAAATGCTGCTGTTCAAGGGTGGCTCATCTATAGAATGGAGACACCCTAAGACAGGAAGTGTGTTACTGCCCAGATCACCAGGTGAAAATAAAGTAAAAAAGCCTAAATAAGAAAGATAATGCAGCCACCACACTTAAGGATTGCTAAGCTGCAATACATATACTTTTTGGGGGTTGACTCATTCAATTACTCTCTCTTTCTCCCTCTATATGGCTGAGATTTAAATCAGAGACAGCATGCGTGAATGCAAACTACTTGTGCTATCTCTTTAAAAACCCATAGGTGGCAGAAGAGAAAGCATATATTGCTTTCTTTTATGGAGTCAATCGAACACAGTTGGTGAACAAGAGTCTCCAGAAATGTTAATTTTTCTTATATGTTTAGTGCAGTGCTTAAAAGCTTTTCTCTTATTAAAACACTGGGACTGATCAAGTGACTATAGCAGGAAGATCGGCCCTCTCAGCAGTCAGAAAGTAACTAGTGGCCAAAGGAAGTAGTTAGGGAGCAGTGTATGTAACTGCTTGGGAAGAATTTTTTTTCTCAGTAAAAGTGTTATTCTATTAAAGGGAACATTTTTTTCAATGCTGAACACCAGGAATTCAGCCACTTTGTAAAATCTGCTGACCTACTATAAGTTAGGTCCATTGAGGTGTATGCCAGCTTGTGGACTTATATTTTTTACTTATAACTGATAGTTTTATGTAGTGCTAGGACTGGAGTACAGTTATTGCTATACTTCTGGAGCTCTGACAGGAGATATGCTGTTTCGCACACACAGCAGTTCTGCCCATCCCTCCCCTCTGCTGTCCATTCACAGAAGGTTTTGTATTTTATGAATAAGTTAACATAATACAAAGCACTCTGTGATTGTGCAGAGGGAGAGGAAGGACAGGCCCATCAGCATACCTTCCAACTTTCGAACTTCAGAATGAGGGACACTTGAAGAAGGAAGTAACCTTGCAAAGCGCGCCATGGCAAATGTGGGCGTGGTCTAACTCTTGACAGTGGGAGGAGCTTAAGGGACGTCATTAAACAAACCTCGGGCTTCCTTGTACCGATAAAATATGCTTTTATTACTGTTCCACAAATAAAAGTCTCATGGATTCATACAAACCCTAGCACATTGATTGAAAAAAAAAGATGAAATGGTGCAGGGTTTTGAAGTGAATTACATACAGAGTGCAGGGTTCTGGGATGAGCTATGTACAGAGTGCAGGGTTCTGGGATGAGCTATATACAGGGTGAAGTGTTCACTCCTCTCCTCTGCTCTGCCCTAATCTTTAGCCCCCCTACAATCTCCAAAGCTCCACCATTGTCCTCATGGTTACCTTTCTGGCTCTTCCATCCACTGCAGCAAAAGCTTCCTTTTCCGAGCACTAAGTGCAAACTTATTGTTGGCTCCAGAGCTTCCCCGACCAGGTAGGAGAATGAGGATAAAGCTGCAGCTCATCAGGAGCTTCTCTCCCCCGCTCCTGTCCTTGAACACGCTGCACTCTGCCAGACCAGCACTTGTTCCTTGTGCAGGGTAGGCAGGCTGCTGTAGGAGCCTCAGGAGAGGTTTTACTTTCACTTTCTAATACAGAAGCCAGACTATTAAAGTGAAAGCACTGAGCTGTGAGCACACAGCTAACCCAGGCTGCAAACAATGATGCGGGACAAAGCTTCTACACAGCGGGACCGCGGGACAAAGGTGAAGGTGGGCGTGGTCATCCTGTTACATCAGCGGGTGGCCCCGCCCTTGCCTATATAACAGCTGTCACAGCAAAAAGACAGCAGTCGGCGGGATGCCTCCCATGGAGGCAGGGTATTTTCGGGGTTTTTGTTTTCTATTTTTAAGGTCCATCGGGCGGCGTGATTGAAGATGGATGGACATCGCGGAACACTTTTTAGTTTTTTTCATTTTTAAAAAAGAAATTGTCAAAAACTGTCTTTTGTGGTTTTTACTTTTTGACACTTTTTTTGGTTAATGGGTAGGGGTACAATGTACCCCTACCCATTCACACGGGGGGGGCGGGATCTGGGGGCCCGCTTGGTAAAGGGGGCTTCCAGATTCTGATGAGGGGTAAGGGTTGTGGGGACAAGGCCCTTGTCCCCATCAACATGAGGACAAGGTGCTTTGGGGGCCCCCAAAACACCCTCCCCATGTTGAGGGCATGTGGCCTGGTATGGTTCGGGAGGGAGGTGCTCGATCGTCCCCCCTATCCTGTCCTCCAGGCTGCATCTTCGGATAAGGGTCTGGTATGGATTTTTGGGGGGACCCCACGCCAATTTTTTTAAAGGGAGTTCCCCTTAAAATCCATACTAGACCCAAAGGGCCTGGTATGGATTTTGGGGGGGTGGGAATGCTATTTTTATTTTTGCATGGAGATCCCCTTAATATCTATACCAGACCCCTGGTATGGACTGGGGGGAACCCACACCGTTTTTTTCATTGATTTTCATCTATATTACCGGGAGTCTGCAATACATTACAGCCGCAAGCAATTTTGAATGAAATTTTTTCTTTTAGAAATGTAATTTTGCTGTGGCACTGTAAAACACATCAGACAAATGCGCCACTTTACAGGCAGACTAAGAGGACACCTCAGGCACAATATTTAAAGGAATATTTCATTTTTATTGTTTCACTTTAAGCATTATTAAAATCACTGCTCCTGAAAAAAACGGAAAATTTCTATCATAATACTTACCGTAATTTTCCTTTCCTGATGGACTCCATGGCAGCAACGTGTGGGTTAAGTCCCGCCTCTACTACCCTATAGGACACTACTCCCATAAATCTTTGCTCCCTGCCCCCGGCCGTGTTCGGTAACTAGCCTACTTCAGCCATTCGGGGAGGGAACTCCTGCTGCCATGGAGTCCATCAGGAAAGGAAAATTACGGTAAGTATTATGATAGAAATTTTCCGTTTTCCTGACAGACTCCATGGCAGCAACGTGTGGGAAATAACTCGCCATACACACCCGGGTGGGCTAAATGCTGAACAAAAGATTTATTTAACACTGTCAGCCGACAGCACTTATAAACCAAATTTAACAGAAGATAAGGTTGCTGGCTCAACACAATAATGGGTCATGAAGGTATGAATCGAAGACCACGAAGCTGCTCTACAGATTACATCAGGAGCAACGTGACGTGAGGCCGCCCAGGACGTCGACAGACTTCTTGTAGAGTGAGCTGTAACCGCCTCAGGAGGAGCCAAGCCTTTCTCTCTGTAAGCCCATTGAATGGCTTGAACCACCCAAGCCGCGATGGATCTGACAGAAGCTCTAGAGCCTCTGTTTTTCCCATGGAATAGAACAAAAAGGAATTCAGATTGACGGAAAGATGCCGTAACTTCCAGGTATTGATTGAGAGTAGCTCCTACATCGAGAGGGTGTGGATCTGGACCTCCAGTGGATTTGAAGGTAGGGAGAGTGATATCCTGGTTCTCGTGAAAGACCGAGGTAACTTTGGGATTTGTCCCAAGCATTGGTATTAGGACCACTCTGTCCGGAAAAAAGGTGATGAATGGTTCCTTGGACCCCAGGGATTGAATTTCCGAGACCCTCTTCGCCGAAGTTATAGCTATCAGGAACGAAGTCTTGAGGGTTAATTCCCTGACTGAGAGAGATCTGTCAAGTTGAGCAAAGAAATCCAGGACTAATGGAAGATCCCATTTGGGGAATCTAGGTTTCCTCTGTGGCCTAAGTCTGACTGCTCCTTTGAAAAATTGCTGGACCAGAGGGTGCTTGGCCCATGCGACTCCGGAGAAAGCTGATATTGCGGAAACCTGGACCCGCAGAGAACTGACGGATAGTGAGATGTCCAGACCCGTCTGCAGAAAACTTAGAACATCCTGAATCGCCAGATTATCACAGGAGTTGGACCTGGAAGACATATGGCTGCTAAATTTCGCCCAGATCCTCTCATACACTCGGTTAGTACTATTCCTTCTTGAACTAAGGAGAGTAGGAATTACTTCATCCGGGCAGCCTAGCGCCTCCAACCTTCCCCTTTCAAAAGCCAAGCCCTTAGGCGTAGGTGATCCGGGCAAGGGTGTAGCCTCGACCCCTGAGACAGGAGGTCTGGTCTGGATGGAAGAGGGATCGGATCTCGGACACTGAGGAGTGTCAGGAGAGGAAACCAGGGCCTGTTGGGCCAATAAGGAATTATTGCTAACACCTCTGCTGTCTCTGCCCTGAGCCTCTTCAGGAACTGGAGGATGATCGGAGTTGGCGGAAAGGCATAGGCTCTGTTGAACCACCATTTCTCCGTCAGGGCGTCCACCCCATACGCTTGAGGGTCCCTGTACCTTGAATAGTATCTTGCCATCTTTTTGTTGCAGGGGGAGGCGAACAGGTCGACTTCCGAAAGGAACCCCAATGAAAGAATCCACTTGAATACTTCCTCGTGGAGAGACCACTCGTTGTTGTCTAGGAGCCTCCGGGAAAGAAAGTCTGCCTGAACATTCTGAACCCCCGGAACATATGTCGCTGTCAGATCCTTCAGGTTTTTCTGGGCCCAGGACATAATTGGCTCTACCTCTTTTAGTAAGGAGAGACTTCGAGTCCCTCCTTGTCTTCTTATGTATGCCACTGCTGTGGTATTGTCCAGTCTGAGAAGGACCGAGGAGCCTTGAATGAGATGCCGAAATGCCAGAAGTGCCTGGAAGGCTGCTCTCAGTTCTAGGATGTTTGACACTATCCTTCTGGAAGGGAATTCCCAAGTGCCCTGAGCCACTTCCGCCAGACAGTGGGCACCCCAGCCCCTGTTGCTGGCGTCTGTTGTTATAGTCACCCAAGCAATGGGAAGGATAGAATGGCAGTTGGAGAGATTCTCCCGTTGGAGCCACCATAGGAGAGAGTGCCTCATGGATGCAGTAATCCGAATCATCTGGGTCTTGCTGCCTTTCCACTGGTGAAGGAAGCCCTTCTGAAAGGGCCTCATTCTCCATTGGGCCCACCTCACCATCGGAATCGTCGCCACCATAGTGCCAATGATCCTCAGGCATTGGAGAGCGTGAAGATGAGGAGTAGAAAGAGCTGGGTGGATCCTGTCTCTGAATGTTGAGATCTTCTCTTCTGGTAGTGAAATGGTGCCTCTGACCGTGTCGAAGAGGGCACCCAAGAACACCAGAGACTGCGAAGGGTCTAACTGGCTCTTCTCCTGGTTCAGAATCCATCCGAATTCCTGTAGTGTGGAAATCACTTGCCCTCTGTGTGCTATGAGTTGCACCCTGTCTTGTGCCAAGAGAAGCAGGTCGTCCAGGTAGTGATGTAGGCGAATCCCCCTGGTTCTCAGGAGAGCTACTACTGCCAACAGCACCTTTGAGAAAACCCGAGGAGAAGTTGACAACCCGAAGGGAAGGCATGTAAATTGTAAGTGAAGGTTGCCCACGGAGAAGCGGAGAAATTGCTGAAAGTTTTCTGCGATGGGAACGTGAAAGTAGGCGTCCTTGAGGTCTATGGACACCATCCAGTCCCCTGGTTGAACTGACTGTTGAATTGTGGAGAGTGTTTCCATCTTGAACCTCTCCTTTTTGATGAAGCGATTTAGATGGGTTAGGTCTATGACCGGCCTCCAGGCCCCACTCTTCTTCTGAACCAGAAAGAGGGGAGAATACATTCCCATGCCTTGCTGGCTGACTGGGACTGGGACGACAGCGCTTTGGGCCAACAAAGATTCTATGTAGGCTAAAAGTATTGTCCTTTTCTCTTCTGATGCCGGAAGAGTAGTGGGTACCCACCTGAGTCTGGGAGGGTGGGTAAAGGTCCAGGCATGACCAGAGGAGACTGTCTTGACTGTCCAGAAGTCGTGAATCGAGGCCGCCCAGACATGCCGAAAGTGGAAGAGACGGCCCCCCACACGGTCTGCCTGAGCGGGCCCACTTTCAAAAGGATTTAGAGGGTTGCCTCTCCCCTTTCGACTCACTACCTGCAGCCTTCTTAAAGGACGATTGCCTTGATTTCCAGGATCTGGAGAATTCCCGGCCTGGCTTGTAAGTACGAGCCTCTCTGGATCGATCTTGATATTGCCTCTTCGGGAAGGATCTTCTTTGGCCTTGCAGGCGTCTATCCTGAGGTAGGAACCCCGACTTCCCGCCAGTAGCCCGTGTAATGGCCTCATCCAGCTTGTTGCCAAAAAGAGAAGAGCCCCCGTAGGGAATTCGGCACCATACCTGCTTAGAGGCTGGGTCAGCCAGCCAAGGACGGAGCCAGAGGGCCCGCTTGGCGGTGACCGACGAGAGCATTACTCGGGCCGCCAGGCGAATGATGTCAATCGAGGCCTCACCCAGAAAAGTCGATGCTAGCCTCAATTCTTGAATAGGCGAGTTCTTCGCTGTGTCATCTGAGATACTCCTTAGCGTATCTTGAACACTATCCGTCCACACCTCCATAGCTTTGGACAGGGCTGCCAGGGCTAAGGCTGGTTTGCAAGCCATGCCTGCTGTAAGGTACACTCTCCTTAAATCTGCATCAATCCGTCTGTCCAGAACGTCTTTAAAGGACACTGTGTCCTCCAAGGGGAGTGTCACGTGTTTCACTAGCCTCATCACCGCTGCGTCCACCAAAGGGGCTGATTCCAGATGCTTCACTTCTTCCTCCCTAAAGGGATAAAGCTTTGAGATTTTGGTAAGCATGGAGTTTTTCTTCTCCACCTTGCTCCATTCGTCTGTGATGATCTCGCCCAACTCAGAAAAGAAAGGAAAGTTAACTCGTTCCTTCTTTAGCTGTTTAAAGAATTTTCTCTGTTTGGGAGGGACAGCCGTCGGATCCTCCCAATTTAAAGTTTCTCTAATCGCCTTAACCAAGGGAGGTAGCAGAGCGAAGTCAAAGCCCACACAGGTATTATCTTCATCCGAGTCACTATCAGAGTTGACCACCGAAGGGTGACTAGGAACAGAGGACTCCCAGGTGTCCTGCAACTGAGTTTCCCTCACTGGGGAACCTGGTGGCTCTGCCTGAGGGGTAACAGGCCGGACCGCCTCAATATCCTTAAGTGATTCCTTCACAACCCTCTCAACTAGGGCTTTAAGTTGTTGGTCCGAATCACCTCTTTCCCTGGAAGCTTTGGCGAAGCAGGAATCGCACAGCGATTTACCGACAGGTACTTGTGATCTGCATCCCCAGCAGACACTTGAAGAGTGGCTGGAGTGGGCCACTGAGGAGTGCGAGCGCTCCTCACTACGGTGTCCTGATTTTGAGGAGGAGCCGTAATGTTTAGATTTGGAAGAGGTTTGCCGGTGATGCGACTTTGACGAATCACTTCCTTTGTGCGAGCTGCGACGCTGTTCTGACCTGGAAGGGCTAAAGCAAAAGACAGAGAACCACAGAAACAAAACAGAACAGTTAGAAGGAACGATCATCTGCGGAAATACACCCCCCCCACCCGCCTAAGGACCCTGGCAATGGGACCTGCCCTTGTACCTTGTGAGAGGAGGCTGGCCAGAGGCAGGCGGTGGAGAGCTCATGTCTTGAGAAATATCCATCTGACTGCAAAGTTAACATAAGGCATATCAATCAACTCGGCTGTGAGCCAGGGAGCAACAGCCTTCCTGTATGTAAAGCTACTTACCAGTAGCTGATTCACTGGAGCGTGGGGAAGAGCCAAAAAACAGCCTGCAGACATTCCCAGGGTCTGCAGGCTATTTTCCCAGTTTAAATAGGGCGCCCCAGTGACGTCACCGCCCGTGACGAGCGAACGCCAGTGCGCATGCGCGATTAGCGGCGATTTGCCGCTATCGCGCATGCGCGAAAACCAAGCCTCGATTTCGTGCCGTCCGCGCATGCGCAGTACGGCCGGACACAAAGTGAAAGTAAAAACGGCGGCTGGAACGCAGGAAGAACCAGCCGCCATGCCTGCAACTACATAAACAGTAAGACAGGGAAACAAGACACACAAGAGAGAGGAGCAATAAGGAAATTCCAACAGAAACTGCTGCCATGATAGCAAGAAAACATCTCACCAATCCCACCACGATCGTCAGGCCGAAGGTAAACACCGGACTTTCCAGGGGCAACAAGGGGTCACCTGCTAATAGCTGGCTATCCAACCCATGCGCGGCCTCGCCTGCCAGTGGCCAGGGAAAACGGCCTCTTCCTGCGCCTCTTCCAACGCCCCACTCCATACCCTGCTAATAGCTAGGGCTTAGCGGAGTAATGCGACTTTCCCGATCCAAGTCGCAGCTCGGCCAATCTTGATCGTGGGGATAAACATCTTCAGGTAGGAAGACCAACACTAGGTCTTGCGAGGAGGACAAAAAAAGAACACGGCCGGGGGCAGGGAGCAAAGATTTATGGGAGTAGTGTCCTATAGGGTAGTAGAGGCGGGACTTAACCCACACGTTGCTGCCATGGAGTCTGTCAGGAAATTGTAATTTAAAAACTTTTTTTTGCATTGATACATGTCCCCTAGGCCAGTACCCAGGGCCCCATACACTTTTCATGGCAATAACTTGCATATAAGTCTTTAAAATTAGCACTTTGGATTTTTCATGTTCGTGTCCAATAGACTTTAAAAGGGTTTGCATGTTCGCACAAATTTTTTGCCTGTTCGCATGTTCTGGTGTGACCCGAACCAGAGGTTGTTCGGCCCATCCCTAGAAACTATATGGTTCTGTTAATATTTAAACAGTTTCCAACAATAAAACATGTTGCAGTTTCCAGTAACTTCAGGGAAATTGCATCTAACAGACAAATCAGTCTAAATGAATACCTTTGCTTTGGAAACCTTTAAAATAAAGGGTAACATGGTAAAACACACATGTATTGTGATTTAATGCAGTATACTATATGGCAGGTAAACAGGTATTTTTTTCAGAAAAGATTGCTGTTACTGTGGGCTTAGGTAAGTAGTACTGTACACCAGGGCCCTTTGATGTGTTACTTCGGACTTGTTAAACAGTAAATACAGTAAAAGAACCCCCACAAAAAATATGTACAGTACAGTAATATCTGGCTATCCTGCCAATAGAGTTCTGTCCAAGCATTTTCAGTTATAGGGTGTCCAAATTGTGCATTATCACCCTACCACTAAGATTTTCAAGTGGTGTGGCTATTTTGACACACATTATACAGGCACGGTCCACTGCGGTGATGTTGTGACCAGGAAACCCGAGAAATGCCATGTAGTCATCGTTGGGGATGCATGTAGACATGAAGAGGATGCAGGAGATCCGCAGCACTGAGATGCTACAAAGGATGACAAAAAAAAAATATTAATTAAAAAAACTGCAAGTGTTTTTGATACACACAAAACTGAATATCATTGAATTTATATCTACTTACAAAGCTAAACTTCAGGTAATAGTTTTCATTGTTTACTTTGTAGGTATCCATTCTTCCAAAAAGCAGCCAAATACTTTTTTCACTTCCAAAAGATAAGATATGATGACAAAGCCTCTCAAAATTAAACTACATATATATCTGCCATATGTGTCCTTACATAGTTACATAGTTAGTAAGGTTGAATAAAGACACCAGTCCATCCAGTTCAACCTGAGTGAGTGTGGGTCTACAACCCTGACCCTTGTCCCTAACCCTGAACATCGCACACTCACATCAATCCCTACCCTCAATCCAAGGTCCCCATTCATATACTAGGGCCAATTTTGGACAGAAGCCAATTAACCTACCAGCATGTCTTTGGAGTGTGGGAGGAAACCGGAGTACCCGGAGGAAACCCACGCAGGCACAGGGAGAACATGCAAACTCCAGGCAGGTAGTGTCGTGGTTGGGATTCGAACCAGCGACCCTTTTTTACTGCTAGGCGAGAGTGCTAACCACTGCACCACTGTGCCGCCTGCTTGCAAATCCAACCTTCTGATCCTGGACAACCACCCCCTTCTGGCCATTACACAGAAACTGCCTGGTTAGAGAAACTACCCTGTTGGAGAGGCACCGACTGTATGTTAGGCCTCATTCACATGCGCATACCAAACCATACACCTATACAGCTGTTCGCAGACAAGTTGTTCAAATCCACAACAGGCAGCAAGCTGCATGGACCTGCATAGGTCTACACTAGAGTTGCCACCTCACCCCTTTAAACCCGAACACATATTAATTACACAGGTTCTGTGGCTAATTGAATGCAGGTAAAGCACTTAGGGTCGGTTCACACTGAGGCAGCACTGTCTCAGGCGAGCTGCATACGACTGCAGCGGCGACTTGCAAAACGACTTCTATATAGAAGTCAATGCAAGTCGCTCCCAAAGTAGTACAGGAACCTTTTTCTGCATCGCTCCTATTAGAACGGTTCCATTGTACAGAACGGGAATCGAGTTGTCAGGCAGCTAGGTCGCCTGACAAGTCGTCCCAGTGTGAACCGGCTCTAAGTGAGTTTACTTACCACCTTAATCAGCCACAGAACCTGTGTAATTAATATGTGTTCGGGTTTAAAGGGATGAGGTGGCAACCCTAGTCTACACGCACATCCCAGAGTGTAGTTCTGTGTGGGTTCGATGCATGGATCAGAACACAGTCTATCTGCATTGTGATCTGTGCATCAGACATGGATGCATACTGTTTATACAAGCATACGGGATATGCCTAAAGATCCCTGCAGGTCTATACACTCTTAAGAGAACAGCCCGTTGAACAGCAGCTGCAAAGTTGGACCTGTTGGAGACAGATTGTTAAGTAAGAAACTGACCTGTTATATGTTGCCCTGCTGGAGATGCTCATGTAAAAAAAACTTAGTTGGAGAAAAAAATGTGCAAAAAAATGGTCAAGCGTTTCCAGTGTACTGGGGTGGCTTTAACAACAGCTTGAAAAATAGGCTGCATAAACAGAATGTGCAACATAACATGGAAGGTGGAGGCTCTTTAAGAATCAATCTAAAGCACTAAAAAAACACTGCAAGTTGAAGGGAAGGACACTTTCCACTAGTGCGACTTGTCATGCGACTTGGGACTGTAGAGTCGCATGACAAGTCATTCCCTATGATTTCCAATTTACCATTCATATCTGTGCGACTTTAAAGTAGTGCGACTTTAACGCACTACTTTGGTCTCACTTTGATGCGACTTGAGGTCCATAGACCTCAAGAATACACAGGCATTGTTTCCAGTTGCATCAAAACCGCGGCAAAGTCCAAGCAAAAGCCATTCCCCATGATTTCAAATGGGTACCGTTCATATCTGTGCGACTTCAAAGTAGTCCCTGCACTACTTTGGTCTCACTTTGATGCGACTTGAGGTCCATAGACCTCAAGAATACACAGGCATTGTTTCCAGTTGCATCAAAATCGCGGCAAAAAATCACGGCAAAGTCGCAGCAAAAAATCGCGGCAAAATCAGGACGCAATAGTGGAAACCTAGCCTTAAGGTGATATCCTCTGAAATATTACCTGTGCCATGCACAACACAGGAAAGACAGGGGGAGATTTGAGAACAGAATGCATGGTTAAAGACCTAGTGTAAGAAGGAGGGATTTGGGTTTTTAGACTGGGCTGCACTGGGCTGACTTTTCATTGGGGTACAACCTGTGTGCTAAAGATGGTTTGCACCTAAATGGAAGGGGGGGGGTCTGCTGTGCTGGGGGAGAGGTTTTTGGGAAGGCTGGAGAAGTATTTAAAGTAGGCATCGTGAGTGATGATGGATTTATATTACATTTTTTTTAATTTTTAATAAAGGCATTGTCAAAAACGTTGTTTGTGTTTTTATTTCTTTTTGACACTTTTTTGGTGAATGGGTAGGGTTACCCATACTCATTCACATTCTTTATATATGTCAGTTTTGCTGTAGCAGGTTCCATACATGGTACAGATGCACCACTTTGCAGGCAGAGAAAGGGGACCCCCCAGTAACTATATTTAAAGGAATTTTTCATTTTTATTGTTTCCCTTTTAGCATCATTAAAATCACTGCTCCTTTAAAAACTATCTTTTTCAAAAGTTTTTTTTTGCATTGGTACATGTCCCCTAGAGCAGTAGCCAGGCCTCCATACCCTTTTTCCTTTGTTGTATTAAGAGAGGTATGGACTCCAGAGAGTCCACTACTTTGGTCTCACTTTGATGCGACTTGAGGTCCATAGACCTCAAGAATACACAGGCATTGTTTCCAGTTGCATCAAAAACGCGGCAAAGTCGCAGCAAAAGCCATTCCCCATGATTTCAAATGGGTACCGTTCATATCTGTGCGACTTCAAAGTAGTCCCTGCACTACTTTGGTCTCACTTTGATGCGACTTGAGGTCCATAGACCTCAAGAATACACAGGCATTGTTTCCAGTTGCATCAAAATCGCGGCAAAAAATCACGGCAAAGTCGCAGCAAAAAATCGCGGCAAAATCAGGACGCAATAGTGGAAACCTAGCCTTAAGGTGATATCCTCTGAAATATTACCTGTGCCATGCACAACACAGGAAAGACAGGGGGAGATTTGAGAACAGAATGCATGGTTAAAGACCTAGTGTAAGAAGGAGGGATTTGGGTTTTTAGACTGGGCTGCACTGGGCTGACTTTTCATTGGGGTACAACCTGTGTGCTAAAGATGGTTTGCACCTAAATGGAAGGGGGGGGGGTCTGCTGTGCTGGGGGAGAGGTTTTTGGGAAGGCTGGAGAAGTATTTAAAGTAGGCATCGTGAGTGATGATGGATTTATATTACATTTTTTTTTATTTTTAATAAAGGCATTGTCAAAAACGTTGTTTGTGTTTTTATTTCTTTTTGACACTTTTTTGGTGAATGGGTAGGGTTACCCATACTCATTCACATTCTTTATATATGTCAGTTTTGCTGTAGCAGGTTCCATACATGGTACAGATGCACCACTTTGCAGGCAGAGAAAGGGGACCCCCCAGTAACTATATTTAAAGGAATTTTTCATTTTTATTGTTTCCCTTTTAGCATCATTAAAATCACTGCTCCTTTAAAAACTATCTTTTTCAAAAGTTTTTTTTTGCATTGGTACATGTCCCCTAGAGCAGTAGCCAGGCCTCCATACCCTTTTTCCTTTGTTGTATTAAGAGAGGTATGGACTCCAGAGAGTCCACTACTTTGGTCTCACTTTGATGCGACTTGAGGTCCATAGACCTCAAGAATACACAGGCATTGTTTCCAGTTGCATCAAAAACGCGGCAAAGTCGCAGCAAAAGCCATTCCCCATGATTTCAAATGGGTACCGTTCATATCTGTGCGACTTCAAAGTAGTCCCTGCACTACTTTGGTCTCACTTTGATGCGACTTGAGGTCCATAGACCTCAAGAATACACAGGCATTGTTTCCAGTTGCATCAAAATCGCGGCAAAAAATCACGGCAAAGTCGCAGCAAAAAATCGCGGCAAAATCAGGACGCAATAGTGGAAACCTAGCCTTAAGGTGATATCCTCTGAAATATTACCTGTGCCATGCACAACACAGGAAAGACAGGGGGAGATTTGAGAACAGAATGCATGGTTAAAGACCTAGTGTAAGAAGGAGGGATTTGGGTTTTTAGACTGGGCTGCACTGGGCTGACTTTTCATTGGGGTACAACCTGTGTGCTAAAGATGGTTTGCACCTAAATGGAAGGGGGGGGGGGTCTGCTGTGCTGGGGGAGAGGTTTTTGGGAAGGCTGGAGAAGTATTTAAAGTAGGCATCGTGAGTGATGATGGATTTATATTACATTTTTTTTTATTTTTAATAAAGGCATTGTCAAAAACGTTGTTTGTGTTTTTATTTCTTTTTGACACTTTTTTGGTGAATGGGTAGGGTTACCCATACTCATTCACATTCTTTATATATGTCAGTTTTGCTGTAGCAGGTTCCATACATGGTACAGATGCACCACTTTGCAGGCAGAGAAAGGGGACCCCCCAGTAACTATATTTAAAGGATTTTTTCCTTTTTATTGTTTCCCTTTTAGCATCATTAAAATCACTGCTCCTTTAAAAACTATCTTTTTCAAAAGTTTTTTTTTGCATTGGTACATGTCCCTTAGAGCAGTAGCCAGGCCTCCATACCCTTTTTCCTTTGTTGTATTAAGAGAGGTATGGACTCCAGAGAGAGAGATATCATTATGCCTCTGTACAAATTATTAGTAAGACCTCATCTGGAATATGCAGTTCAGTTTTGGGCACCAGTACATCAAAAGGATATCGAGAACTGGAGAAAGTGCAGAGAAGGGCAACCAAACTGATAAGAGGCATGGAGTGCCTTATGACGTGACGTTATAAGGGGGTAGTGCCACTGTGTGATCTAACCGGGTGGCCCCACCCCTTGCCTATATAAGAACTGTCAAAGCAGAGAGGAGGCACACGGCCGATGGCCTCCCAGAAGGTGGAGCATTTTTTTAAATGTTTTTTTTCGGGTCCAACGGGCAATGTGATTGACGATGAATTACATTGAGGGACACCATTTTTTTTTTTCTTCTTTAATAAAGGACTTGTCAAAAACAGTTTCCTGTGTTTCTTACTTTTTGACACTTTTTTGGTGAATGGGTAGGGGTGCGATGTACCCAATACCCATTCACATAGGGGGGGTTGGGATCTGGGGGCCCCCCACCCGCAGACCCTGACAACCACAGCCCAGGTTTGTCGGGAAGAGGCCCTTGTCCCCATCAACATAGGGACAAGGTGCTTTGGGGTGGGGGGGCACAGAGCCCCCTGTCCAAAAGCACCCACCCCCCCATGTTGAGGGCATGTGGCTTGGTGTGGTTCAGAAGGGGGGAGCCCTTTTCCTGACCTGCCAGGCTGCATGCTTGGATAAGGGTTTATTATGGATTTTGGGGGGGGCCCACGCTATTTATTTTTTATACTTTGGCATGGGGTTCCCCTTAAAATCCATACCAGACCCGAAGGGCCTGGTATGGAAAGGGCGCGGACTCCACAACGTTTTTTTCATTTTTTTTACTCTATTTTGCTGGGAGCCGGCAATACATTACAGCTCCGAGCAACTTTAAATGACATTTTTTCCTTTAGAAATTCTATACATCGCACAGATGTGTCACTTTACAGGCAGACTAAGGGGACCCTCAGGCACGATATAAGCCTATGAAATGAGGACTTTTGATTTTTCATGTTCGTCTCCCATAGACTTTAATAGGGTTCACATGTTTGGTAGAACTTTTTGCCTATTTGAGATGTTCTGGTGTGAATCGAACTGGGGGGTGTTTAGCCCATCCCTAGTTGTTAGTGATGTACCCCAAGGTTCAGTGTTGGGATCCTTGCTTTTTAATATATTTATAAATGATATAGGGTCTGGGATAAAAAGTCCAATATCAGGATTTGCAGATGACATCAAGCTATGCAGTGGAATAACGTCCTTACAGGATGTCTCCAGCTTACAAGCCGACCTCAATGCACTGTTTAATTGGGCAACTTTGTGGCAGAGGTTTAATGTTGATAAATGTAAAGTTATGCACTTGGGGGGTAAGAATATGCATGCATCATTCATGCTAGGGGGAGTACATATATAGATAACTTGGTGTTGAGTTATTCACTTTAAGGCCATCACAGAGGACAAGGGGGCACTCTTTACAACTAGCGGAAAAGAGATTTAATCTCTAAATATGGAAGGGCTTCTTCACAGTAAGAGCTGTGAAAATGTGGAATAGACTCCTTCAAGAGCTGGTTCTGGCCAGCTCTGTAATTTGCTTTGAAAAAGGCCTAGATTCTTTCCTAAATGTACATAATATAACTCTCGCATTACTAACTTACTAACTGACATATCAGCATGGATGAAAGGAAAATTAATACTGTATTTATCAGCGTATAACACACACTTTTCCCCCCTGAAAATAAGGGGCAAATCACGGGTGCTTGTTATACGCCGATAGTGTACCTCAGAGGGGAAGGAGGGGGACGAGTGCCACCGAAATTCACTGAGCTGTCATCTCCTGTTTTCTCGGCTCTCACTTCACACACACAGTCCTGCGATCCGCCGCCGGCATTGGTCCAGTGTTCTGTCTATCACAGGAGCTGGTCCAATGCTGATGGTGGAGGCGGGACTGTGTGTGTGTGAGACTGCCGACTGAGAGCCGAGTGAGAGCTGAGTAAACAGGAAATGACGGCTTAGTGATTTCCTGCACTGTTCTGGCTGCATTGATAAAAGATGGTGAGGCTGCAGATAAGCATTGAGGCTAAAAATGGGCATTAATCAGGCTGCATTGATGAGATGGGCTGCAGATGGGCATTGATCAGGCTGCATTGATGAGATGGGCGGCAGATGGGCATTAATCAGGCTGCATTGATGAGATGGGCTGCAGATGGGCATTGATCAGACTGCATTGATGAGATGGGCTGCAGATGGGCATTGATCAGGCTGCATTGAGGCTGCAGATGGGCATTGTTCAGGCTGCATTGATGGGAGATGAGGAGGTTGCAGATGGGCACTAATCAGACTGCATTGATGGGCACTGACCCTTATTTTATTTTAAGGTTGTTTATTTAAAAAATAGGTATTTTTTTCCTGAAACTTCCCTCTTAAAATTAAGGTGCGTGTTATACGCCGATAAATACGGTGTTAGTTTCATACTGGGCTCAAATATATAAATAATATTGAAATTGTAAAATGCAAATAAATGTATAAAAAAGGTGTGTTCAAATAATGTTCAAATGTGAATAACACATTTTTTTCAATAATGTCCAAAAAAACAGACACCACCGACGATTCTTTAATCAAGTGCACAGTGATGAATAAATTCAGTGACAGGAACAGAAAGTGTCATCTTCCACCAGTTTGGGCAAACATGCTACTCATCAGATTCATCAGACACCCATGACAAGTGTCAGATAAGCAGAAAGATGTATCAAGATGTATCCACCCATATAGACGCTTCTCGCCAGCGATGTCAAGATGTGACCACCGATGCAGAAACTTCTCATCAGTGATGTAGCCACTCTTCATAGCGTAACTTGTAGCCATTTATTCTTAAAAATTTGTTCCAGTAAAAAAAGCACATAAAATTTAGCCGGTACGCCAAACTGCGCTCCACCTGTGCTCCAGCACAATGGCGGAAGTGACGTATCACGATTAGCATAACCCGACGCGTTTTGTCAGCACGTCTGATGTCACCAGGGGTCAAGTGATTGGACCTGTCACTTCCTCCGACACGACTACAGTCATGTCCAATCCATTCCAATCCTCACCAACAACTCCAAATAAGGAGTCAAAATTTTACATAATTTACCTACACATTAGTGGTCTAATTATTTACAGGATTATTTATTAAAAAATAATAAAAAAAATATAAAATTTGAAAAATGTATAAAAATATATATTAAATCCATCACTGCATGCCCTCTAGTGGTACAGGTAATGGTCCAAAAGAAAAAAAAAATAGACATTGATTTGAACTGTTACATTTCAAATTTTTAATTGTTATGGAGTTCCGATCTTGTCCTATTCTCCGTTTTGTGTAATTTTATTGTCAGAAACCATGAATAAGACTGAGACAGAAGTACAGTTAAACCCCACTTGCTTAATAATAATAAAAAAGGTAAACAGAGTAAACGTAGTCAAAACAATAGCTAGAATTCAGGAACCGGAACGGATAGTCAGACAAACCAAAACATTAGGGAGCCAGAGATGAGCGTATTAGAACAGCAAGCAGGATCTGGAGCCAGAAGGAAGCAAGTCTTTAACAGGAACACAGGAGAGCATCTCTAGAGATGTGACCAAGGCGAAGGCAGAGATCATCTGGGCTGGACGGCATAAGGAGGCAGGACTGGCGAGCAGGATATCATCAACATTTGAGTCACTGTGGAGAGATAGGAACTGGCAATTAGCCGACAGCTAAGCGGTCAGCTCAGAGAAGGAAGGGCTGAGCCCAGCCCTCACATTTATTTGATGTATTTAGTACATTGATTACCATCAAAATAGTGCCATTCTTTTCCACAAGATGGAACTCTCATTGGATCATGTTCCTCTTTCTCCTTTTTCTTTTGAACCACTACCTGTGGAGTACCACTAAAGGGCGTACAATGGTGAACTCAATATATATTTTTATACGTTTTTCAAATTTATATTTTTTTAATTATTTTTTAATAAACAATCCTATAAACAATTATACCACTAATGTGTAAGTAAATTATGTAATTTTTTGACTCCTTATTTGGAGTTGTTGATGAGAATTGGAATGGACTGATTATCCAATTCACCATGACTGTATAAATTGTGTCGGAGGAAGTGGCGGGTCCGATCACATGACCCTTGATGACGTCAGATGTGCTGACGAAATGCGTCGGATAATGCAATACGTGATACGTCACCATTGTGCTGGAGCACAGGTGGAACGCAGATTGGCGTACCGGCTCCATTTTATGTGCTTTTTTTACTGGGACAAATTTTTATGAATAAATGGCTACAAGTTACACTATGAGGAGTTCTTTTTTCCTCTTTTACTTATAAACCCTGTCTGGTTACATCGCTGATGAGAGGTGTCTGCATCGGTTGTCACATCTTGACATTGCTGGCTAGAGGCGTCTATATGGGGGGATACATCTTGATACATCTTTCTACTTATCTGACACCGGTCATGGGTGTCTGATGAATCTGGTGAGTAGGATGTTTGCCTAAACTGGTGGAAGATGGCAGTTTCTATTCCTATCACTGAATTTATTCATCACTGTGCACTTGATTGAAGACTCGTCGGTGGTGGCTGTTTTTTTGGACTTTATGGAAAAAAATTATATTCACATTTGAACATCATTTGACCACACCTTTTTTATACATTTATTTGCAGTTTTATACTTTCAATATTATTTATATATTTGAGCACGGTATGAAATTAATTATAAATTTTCCTTTCACTTTCTGACCTTTGGTTATACTACAAGCTGCTCTATATTTGGTTTTATTTATAATTGTGGTTTCCAGGGTGCGCGGCTTAGAGGTTTTTTCACCTTTATTTACACAATATCCGCATGAATGTCACACTTAAACTAAATCTCCCAAAAACTGAGCTGGTAATATTCCCCCATGCCTGTGCCCCCCTCCATGACTTTTACATCAAAATCAATAATGCAACCACCAAGCCCTCCCCTCATGCCAGGGTACTAGGTGTAATCCTAGACTCGGACCTGTCCTTTCAGCCCCAAATCCAAACACTGTCAAGAGCTTGTAGACTTCACCTCCAAATCATCTCTAAAATAAGCCCCTTTTTAACAAATGAAACCACCAAGCTACTCATTCATTCCCTTGTTATCTCTCGCCTTGACTATTGCAACTCGCTTCTCATTGGCCTACCTCTCCATAGGCTATCCCCTCTTCAATCTATCATGAATGCTGCTGTCAGACTTATCAACCTTACTAACCACTCAGTGTCTGCCACCCCTCCCTGCCAATCCCTACACTGGCTCCTGATCGCCCAGAGAATTAAATTCAAAATACTAACCAGAACATACAAAGCCATTTACAATTCTGCCTCGAGCTACATTACCAATCTTGTCTCCAAATATCACCCAGACCGTCCTCTACGCTCCTCTCAAGACCTCCTACTCTCAAGCTCTCTTGTCTCCTCCTCCCATGCTCGTCTCCAGGATTTCTCCAGAGCCTCTCCCATCCTCTGGAACTCTCTACCACAACCTGTCTGGCTATCTCCTACTCAAGTTGCCTTCAGGCAATCCCTGAAAACTCATCTCTTCAGGGAAGCTTATCACACCTCCAGCTAATCTTTTACCACTTCCATCAGCTCATTCGCCACATTTACAACCATTTGTACCACCTGCCCCACCCTATTAGATTGTAAGCTCTTCTGAGCAAGGCCCTCTTAATCCACTTGTATCTTATTGTATTGTAACTGTACTGTCTCCCCTTTTATATTGTAAAGTGCTGTGTTAACTGTTGGCGCTATATAAATTCTGTATATTAATTTATTGATAAAGTTGATCCAGGGAATATGCCTTTCGGGGGATCAGAAAGGAATTTTTTCCCTGCTGGAGCAAATTTGATCATGCTGTGCTGGGGTTTTTTTGCCTTCCTCTGGATCAACTGTGGGTATATGATTGTGTAAATAGGATTGTATGAATTTTTTCAACCAGACTATGTAACGAGTGTTAGAGTCCCGCCCAATTATGAAATCAGCCTAAACGTGGGGAAATCTTCATATGGGGATACCTGTTTTAGTAAAAACTGCCTAAAAAGCCATTTTCTTCACTTTGGACAGACTTTCACTTCAGTTGCTCTTGTGTTTCAGGACAGGAAGTAACGGGAAATTTGCCATTCTTTACTCTAACAAAAATAAAAAAGACGTTTATATCTAGATATAATTTAATTTGTGTACTGTAAACCCAAAGTTACTCTTATAGACCAAAAGTTTATGTATGGTAAAAAAAAATTACCTCTAACTGCTTTAGTTTTGGATGCACTGTTTTGAAGAGTAACATGCGTTAGCACCAGGCATTAGCCCTGATTCACTAAACTGCAAAGTCAAAAGTTTACATTTGTAAAAAAAATTCAATTGCATTCGCATGTGATTAAAGAAGGCTTTTGCATGCACCAATATGATTATTATTATAGTGGATTTATACAGCGCCAACAGTTTGAGCAGCACTTTACAACATGAGATGAGAATTCTTGTGTGTTCCTCTAACAATAATGTTTTTGGGGGCACATTTTCCCATGCATACTGGGCTGTGTGCACACTCTTTCATCTGCTTAAATACCAGAAAGCATATGAAGTCACGCAATAGCAAGGGTGAAAGTGTTTATGGAGGGTGATTGCTGCGCCAATGACTGAAAACATTTTAAAGAAGGTTAAAAAAAGTTTAGGACCTATTTGAATTTGAAAAAAAAAAAGTTTTATACTTTGCTTAGAAAAACAACACATGGCATATAGTATTTGCCTGCTGCGTAGACCTCCTTGTTTAGCTCATACTACACCAAATATAACAACTCCCTGCCAAAAGAATAGGTATTTTAAATTTATATTTATGATCATGTAATTTAAATGAATCCAATAATGCGCTTGTATTGGAAAGCATGCAAATCGTACTAATGAATCCGCTTAACACGCTTCCTAACAAAAAGAACCCTCCACGCTCACCTTAAAAACTATTTTAAAGTGGTGCAGTTTGACCACTACAGTGTATTCAAGCACTTGCTATGAAAAACGTAAAACAAAGTGCAGCGCAACCACAACTGTGGCCAAAGAAAAAACTACATCTAATTACTATTACTCTGCATCAAAACGGTGTGAACAAATAAAACATTAACAACTTTATTTTAATAACAGTACAAATGATCATCCCATGCGTATGTGAACAAAATTAATTTTAAAATAAGAATAAAGTCTCTCCGTAACTGTGTTTGTGCTTCCTTTCAAAATATATAAAAAATTTTTGTGAAATCGTGCTTCAAAAACAACTCAATCCACCACGGTGTACCACCACCTCTCAATGTGGCCCCTTACCTCAAATTTAGACCTACACAAAAGGTAAGGTCTAAAGTGCTTGTCCCAGCAACCTGGGTGATGTATTCCACAGATTAGGGATGAGCCGAAACCCACCGGTTCGGTTCGTGGCAGAACATGCGAACAGACCAAAAATTCGTGCGAACACATGAAACCCCGGTAAAATCGACTCGAACGTGAAAAATGTGCTAATTTTAAAGGCTAATATGCAAGTTATTGTCATAAAAAGTATTTGGGGACCCGGGTCCTGCCCCAAGGGGACATGTATCAATGCAAAGAAAAGTTTTAAAAACGGCTGTTTTTTCGGGAGCAGTGATTTTAATAATGCTTAAAGTGAAACAATAAAAGTGTAATATTCCTTTAAATATCGTGCCTGGGGGGTTGTCTATAGTATGCCTGTAAAGTGGCGCATTTTTCCCGTGTCTAGAACAGCCCCTGCACAAAATGACATTTCTAAAAGAAAAAAAGTAATTTAAAAACTGCTTGAGGCTGTAATGTAATGTTGCCCCCCTCCCCCAGCCAATTACCAGGCTCTTGGGGTCTGGTATGGATATTAAGGTGAACCCTGCAACCAAATAAAAAAAAAAGGCGTGGGGCCCCCAGGCCCTATATATTCTGAACAGCAGCAGTATACAGGCGGTCCCCGGGTTACAAACAAGATAGGGACTGTAGGTTTGTTCTTAAGTTGAATCTGTTTGTAATTTGGAACAGGTACATTTTGTAAGTGTAGCTCCAGCCAAAAAATCTATTTTTAAGCTTTTTGGATAACATAGGGAAGGGTTATCACCCCTGTAACATTTGTTTTGCTGTCTGTGCCCGTGTTCAGAAGATTTCACCTCACTTTCTGTCCCGATGACAATTGGATTTTGAACATTTTGGGTTATTAGGGAAACAAGGATTGGTGATAACGCATCAGTGGGGAGACACCTTTTTTCCCATATTAACTCTAATGCCCCGTACACACGGTCGGACTTTGTTCGGACATTCCGACAACAAAATCCTAGGATTTTTTCAGACGCATGTTGGCTCAAACTTGTCTTGCATACACACGGTCACACAAAGTTGTCGGAAAATCTGATCGTTCTGAACGCGGTGACGTAAAACACGTACGTCGGGACTATAAACGGGGCAGTGGCCAATAGCTTTCATCTCTTTATTTATTCTGAGCATGCGTGGCACTTTGTCCGTCAGATTTGTGTACACACGATCGGAATTTCCGACAACGGATTTTGTTGTCGGAAAATTTTATATCCTGCTCTCAAACTTTGTGTGTCGGAAAATCCAATGGAAAATGTCCGATGGAGCCCACACACGGTCGGAATTTCCGACAACACGCTCCGATCGGACAATTTCCATCGGAAAATCTGACCGTGTGTACGGGGAATTACAGGAGAGAATTTCCCTTCCTAGGGGTAGATTTCCTCTCACTTCCTGTTGTCTCCCTCCGTTTATAAGTAGGAGTCATTTGTAAGTTGGATGTTTGAAAATAGGGGGACCGCCTGTATATACTATACGGCCTGCCCTATACACGCTGTGGAAAATTGGGCCTTAGGTGTTGGTGGTACCAGAACACTGTAAGCCTTCACAGTTACTCTTGGTGGGCGCTGGAATGGGCCCTGAAATATTATATCAAGAATTGTAATTACATGCCCCTGTTAAACAGGGGCAGAAAAATTGGGTCTTAGGCGGTGGTAGTGGCACAACACTGTAAAGCCTCACAGATACTTTTGTTGAGCGCAGGAACAGGCCCTGCGGTGAAATATTAGATCAAAAATTGTAATTACGCTCCCCTGTTGAACAGGGGCAGAAAAATTGGGCCTTAGACGGCACAACACTGTAAAGCCTCACAGATACTTTTGTTGAGCACAGGAACAGGCACTGCTGTGAAATATTTGATCAAAAATTGTAATTACACGCCCCTGTTAAACAGGGGAAGAAAGATTGGGCCTTAGGCAGTGGTGGTGGTGCCACAACACTGCAACCCCTCACAGATACTCTTGTTGAGCACAGATACCAAAACCATGTAGTGTATACAAATTGAAAATCTGAAGATTTGACCTCATATTATATGGTTTTGGTAAATCTGAAGGAGAAAATCAGCAGAAAATCTGATAGTGTGTATGGGGCTTCAGAATATTTTCAGTTCAGGGCACCACTACCTAAGGCCCCAGCCACGTACAACTCCATGGGTTTCTGGGGACTGCAAATGATCCCTTGAAGATTGCTGCTGATGCTGAGTGTTATGCTCCACTTCCATGCTGACACAATCCTCCTCCTCTTCTTCTTCCTGTGTGATCGGCGGGCCTGCAGGATTATAATAGTATCTGGATAAAGGGGGCCTTGAGAGGTAAGGAAGTCCTCCTCCTTCTCCCGCTGTTCTGCCTTAAGTGCCCTGTCCATTATTCCACAAAGCGTGTGCTCCAACAGGAAGGCAAGAGGGACAGTATCACTGATGCATGCACTATCACTGCTCACCATCCTCGTGGCCTCCTCAAATGGTGACAGGACAGTGCATGCATCCTTGATCAGTAGCCACTGGCGTGGCGAAAAAAAGCCAAGTTCCCCTGACCCTGACCTGGTGCCATAATCACACAGGTACTCATTGATGGCCCTCTGCTGCATATGCAGCCGCTGCACCATTGCCAACGTTGAGTTCCACCTGATGGGCATGTCATAAATGAGGCAGTTCTTGGGCAGGTTGCATTCTCTTTGAATGTCAGCCAGCTGAGCACTGGCATTATATGACCGGCAGGAATCACCACAGACTTTCCTGGCCCACCTCAGGAGATCCTGTAAGCCCGGGAAACCTGCTTAAGAACCACTGCACCACCAAATTCAGGACGTGAGCTAAACAGGGAACATGGGTCAAGTGTCCCTGTCAGAGGGCGGAGAGGAGGTTGGTGCCATTGTTGCATACAACCATTCCTGGCTGAAGCTGGCATGGCGTCTACCATCTCTGGGCCTGCCCCTGCAGAGCTGACAGAATCTCTGGCCCAGTGTGGCTCCTGTCCCCTAAGCAGACCCACTCAAGCACCGCATGGCATCTTTTTGCCTGAGTGCTTGCGTAGCCCCTTGAACACCTACGGAGCACCGTTGGTTCAGAGGAGAAATCTGCAGAGGAAGAGGCCATAGAGGAAGAAGAAGAGGAGGGGGTGGAGGAGAGAGCTGTGGCAGAATCACCACTAGCATTTTGGAGACGTGGTGGTGGAACAAGCTCCAACAATACTGAACCCTGTCCTGCATCCTTCCCAGCTGCCAGCAGAGTTACCCAGTGCGCCATAAAAGAAAGGTAACATCCCTGTCCATGCCTGCTGGACCATGAGTCAGCAGTAATATGCACCTTACTGCTGACCGTCCTGTCCAATGAGGCCAAGACATTGCCTTCCACATGCTGGTAGAGAGCCAGAATGGCCTTCTGTGAAAAGAAATGGCGTTTGGGAACCTGCCACTGAGGTACCACACATTCCACAAATTCACGAAAGGGGGCAGAGTCTACCAGCTGAAAAGGCAGCAGTTGCAGTGCTAGCAATTTGGTCAAGCTAGCATTCAGACACTGAGCATGTGGATGGCTGGCACCGAATTTCTTTTGATGGTTTAGCAACTGGGGTAGGGAAATTTGCCTGCTAAAATCCGATGTTGGTTCACCGCTAGCAGATTGGCCACAAGTACTTAGGGACACCTATTTCTATACCTTCATTCCTCTCAGTGCAGGTTTCTGAGAGGACTGGAGGTATAGTGGGGTTGGAGATCCCAGCTGATGAGGAGCAAGGAGAGGTCTTCTTGTTCTTTGATGTGGGTCTTTTACGTGCTGTTGCCAACGGACTGCATGGGAGGTCGTCATATGTCTGGTCAAGCATGTGGTGCCCAAGCGGCTGCTGTTTTGGCCATGCTTGATACGCTTCAGACATATGTCGCAGACAGCAACGGTGTGATCTGCTGCACACATGTCAAAAAAGGCCCACACCAAAGAACTTTTCAAAATATGCAGGGAGTCAGCAGCGTCCTGCACCTGCTTAGCTCTGCGGTGTGATGTAATATGGTGGCTGCCCTTAAGCTACCCCCTGGAAGGCATCCTGCCTCATTGGAGATGTGCTTCCTCATCCTCCTCCCTTCTATCAGGCACCCCAGTTGAGTCAGTGACCTCATCATCCCCTCCTTCAACAACACAACCATTGGTCCCTCCACACATGCCAGGGTCCTGGGTGTAATCCTTGACTCTGACCTCTCCTTCAGCCCCCATATCCAATCACTGGGTAAATCCTGCCGCCTTAACCTCCGCAACATCTCCAGAATTCGACCCTTCCTGACTAATGACACCACAAAGCAACTTATTCACTCCTTGATTATTTCCCGCCTCGACTACTGCAACTCTCTCCTTAATGGCCTACCCTTAAGCAGGCTATCCCCCCTTCAGTCTATTATGAATGCTGCTGCTAGACTAATACACCTCACTAATCGATCCGTGACTGCTGCCCCTCTCTGCCAATCCCTTCACTGGCTTCCCCTACCCCCCCGTGTAAAATTCAAAATGCTAACTATAACATACAAGGCCATTCACAACATCGCCCCCATCTACATCACCAACCTCATCTGCAGATATCACCCAAATCGCCCCCTCCGCTCCTCCCAGGACCTCCTGCTCTCTAGCTCCCTTGTTACCTCCTCCCATGCTCGCCTTCAGGACTTCTCCATCCTCTGGAATTCCCTGCCCCAGTATGTCCGATCAGCCCCTACCCTGTCCACCATTAGGAGATCCCTGAAAACTCATTTATTCAGGGGAGCCTATCCCACACCCACATAACTGTCCCTGAGCCACCCCCATCAAATCATTCTTTGCAGCTATTACCTTTTGTACCACCACCCCCTCCCTTTAGAATGTAAGCTCTACGAGCAGGGCCCTCCTGTACCTTTTGTATTGAACTGTACTGTAATTGTGTTGTCCCCCTTATACATTGTAAAGAGCTCCGTAAACTGTTGGCGCTATATAAATCTCGTATAATAATAATAATAATAATAATAATAATAAATGCATATACATGTGAACACACCACCAATACAGAGTGAACAAACAACCAAACAGTGATAATACACAATCAGCATATGTAGCAAAAGGGAGTACCAGAATCGTAGTCAACCCAGGCCAGGGTCATAAACAGGAGATCAGTAGCTGAGAAGGGAAACAAACAGGACAAGAGAGGATGGATGGATCACAGGAGGGACGGGTCAGGTACAAGGCTCAGGGTCCAGGGTTCAGGTAACAGACAGGAAACAGGATCAACAGGTTCCAGGAATCAGGTTTCAGGTTCAGAAATCAGGTTTCAGGATCAGAGTAACAGGATGCAGGCTGCAGGTCAGGGCTCAAGGACAATACCAGGGCAACATGAGTGTGCACTTGCCGGGTATTTATACTGCAGCTCTGCTAATTAAGGTCAGGTGACACCTGTCTGTAGAGGGGAATACCTGCTCCATAC